>LSYV01000494.1:0-13492 GCA_001584585.1 Gonium pectorale | reverse complement strand
CACCTGTACACAATATGCACCCAAACAAACCAGACTGACTGGCATGGCCCTTCGCAGGAACGGAACAACGGAGCTGCCCCAGGTGTTCGAGATGGCCATTGCGCGGTTTGGGGAAATAGCCTCGCAGGTGTGTCGGGGAGTCGGGCCCGGCGCTTTGCACACGTCTCCTGCGCATTAGACGTGCCTGCCCATCGCATGACGGCGATCGATGCTCATTGACGTGCTATGTCTAACTCGGGACCTTTAGTACCTTGCAGCCATCAAGACCGTCCCGCGTTCCCTTAGCCTCCCTCCCTCGTCGCATACTTTTCTCTTTTTTAGCCTGTCTTGCAGCGTCGTCGTGTGCGCGCAAGGCTGGCCAAGGCTGTTTTTCAGGTCCACCTTGTAGCCTACCAGGTTCCCCTTCCCCATGGATGGCACCATCTTCTCTGCCTTGCAGGATCTGCCATCTGCGGTGGGCTTCGCTTCAGGACTCGCAATGGCTTTCTTGCCTGGTATGTGTCTGATATAGATGACGAGATGCGCCTGCTCTCGTGTGATGAGGTCATGCGAGCACCGGGTGAGAGGTGCAATGATGGTTCGGCACCACCACTATGGGCTGGAGAGCGTACGGCCGGAGCTTTGGTTTTGCATTGCGAGCATTGTAGCTCTGAGTGGTGATGGGGACAAGCGGGAGAGGGCGTGGGTCCTCCTCGAGTATACAAGGGGTTGATGATCTGGCTGGGAATGATGTACTTGGCGTCGAGTTTGGCATTTGATGCGCCGTCGGCATGACGGTGTCAGCTCACTGGTACGGCAATGGTACTAGCATACTGGTAGTGCACGAGGAGCCATAACTATGGCATCCTGGCTCAGGTATCAGATGTGGCAAGGTTCAGGGCCGTGCCAGGAAAGGATATCGGCTGTCGCAACAATCAGCATTTGCATGGTCGTGTACGTGCATAGGACGAACACCCAAACGGCTGCATTGCGCAGTCATATGCCGTCGACCCTGTAAGGCAGGACCGTGTGTGACGGGCTATCGGGCATGGGTGCAAACCGCGGATCAAGCTGTACATAGAGCTTATGATGAGTCCAACGCCGGTCCTTCAGCTGTCATTTGGGTGCGCCTGTGCTCTGACGCAGCTAGGCGGCCGATGAAAACCCTCCATGGCGCTCCTGATCCTAAGCCTGGAGCGCGATTGTGCTCTAGTTGTAACATCAACTAGGGTGAGAGGGGGCCGGCAAGCGTGAACGGGACTAGTATATACTAGTAGGGAGTATAAGGAGTGGTGACCTGAGAACTGTCTAGCAAATGCCATTCGCCGAGTGTACAGCCTGCGGATGAAGCGGGTCTCTGCGAGGGCACAGACATCTAGTACTGCGTTTTTGCGCATGCGTGGTACGGATAGACGGGGGCATCGGCGTGTGGTACGGATAGACGGGGGTAGCGGGTAGGCTGTGATTCTGCTTACCGTCGATGTGTTCTCAAACTAGAGAGCTCCGATGAGGCGTCATGTCACGGAGTCGAGGGCTCCTTGACGACTGAGCAGTACGCCGTACGTCAACGTGTTATGAATGGGAGGCTGCGATAGTCATGTTGGCCAGTGGTTTCATGTAGACATAGCATGATACCACTGTAGCAGATGCATTCGAACACGGACTGAATCTGTGCTTCGTCCCCTGTTCGTCCGGGCAAATTAGCCCTCCCTATTCTTGCTGACCAGCATGACAGCTTCCTAGATAGTTAAGTAGCGAGAACCCTGCTCGGACATACACTTTCTTTGTCGCGGCGGAAGCGCGCAGCAGGTTCCAGCCATGTCCGAGCTGCGTACCTCGACGGCCCGCAAGGCCGCCAATAGCAATGCGGCTTTGACGGCGGCCAAGTCCAACGTCGCGCAGCAAGCGAAGCTGATGGACTCAGCGGGGACGGCCTGGCACGCTGTCAAATATGGAAATCTGGAGGTCCGTAATTAGTCTACGGAGCGAAGGGCGTGCCGCAGTCCCGCGACACGGCCTACTTGATGCAGCATGCATACCCCGACGCCCCACAGAAACACAGGACTCAGCGTTAGACTTCATGCGAGGGGACATACCGGGGGATCCAGGAGGGGCGGGCCTCATGTACGGGTCTGTATTCCCTGCAACCCCAGCACGCATTCCTGACTAGCACTCTGTCAACCCAATCCCGGCCCCAGATGATTACGAGGCTGTTTCCCAGTCAATGTAATGTCTACAGTAAGGGGCCTGTGGGAGAGAACGTGTTCCACATCGCCATGCTCCTAAACACCCCGTCGACGCTGGCCATCGCCAAGTACCTGGTGAAGCTGTACGGGAAGACGCTAGTGAACACACCCTACCAAGAGCGCAAATCGGAGACGGACCCCCCAGGGCAGTATGAGGGCGAGACGGCCCTGCACATCGCCATCGTCAACCACGACTTCGACATGGTGAGGGGGGTTAGCCAGCCGCCGCGCGTAAACCTGCGCCCCAATGCATTTTCCGCCCGAGGCCGCAAGGGCACCCCCGTACTGTCTAGACGAACACCGTCGCCGCAGACGCGCATATGGTATACAAAACACGTTTACTGGAGCCTTGCCCTTGCCCTCTGCTCGGCAGGTCAAGTTCCTGGTGCAGAATGGCGCGGACGTGCGGGCCCGGGCATACGGATCCTTTTTCCAGCCGGGGAGTGCCGTATACTACGGCGAGTATCCCCTCAGCTTTGCGGCGTGCACCGGACAGAAGGACATTGTCTCGTACTTGAAGCGCCACGGGGCGCGGGTCAACCACGACCGCGACCAGTGGTGAGGCATCAGAGCCAGGGGGGGCGGATCGGACGGGTGCACAACAGCGCGTGGAGTAGGTTGCCGCCCTGGGATGACTTCGGGGGTGTTAGGCATGGGTGTTCGGCAGGATAAGCATAGGTTAAGGCAGGGAGGCTTCGGGCGCGGGTATCTTACGGCAGGCGGCGTCACTAGCAGTAGAGACCTCTTGTTCCAGCGTGGTAGCACCTGCATCAGAGACCGTCAAGCCTTGCAAGCCTTGCAGTGCAAGGCGGATGGACCGGGAGAGGACTCCTATTTGGGCGCTGCGCCGTGCCGCCCTTCTGCGCGAGCCGCGAATGGCTCATTTGTTCATCTATATCCAACGCATTCCGTCCCCAGGGGCAACACCGCCCTGCACATGTGCGTCTACCACGACCAGCCGGACATGTACGACCACCTGGTCGAGTACTGCGGCGCCTCAGAGCACGTGCAGAACAACCGCTCGCAGGTGCGGCTCTGGGGCTTCGACGTGGCAGGGTGCTAGATGCGAGTGAGCGGGAGGGGAGGGGGTCTGGCGGCCGCTCTCAGCCAAGGGTGGCCGGATGGGGGCTGCTCCGTCCGAGGCCAGACCTAGCCGTGCCTCACCGATACTTAGGCCCCGTGGGGATCCGTGTTTAACCTGGATTGTCATATTCCTGGTGTCATGCGCCGAGGGGCCCCACGATGCACTCAAGCCGCAGGAGGCGCCGGCCATCGCCAGCTCTGGCAAGGTTCCCTCACCTGCCCGGCACCGCCGGGCGCTCCCCACGAAGGGGGGGCAAGGACCAGCTTGGCCGCCGGATGGGACGAATGCTGCTGAGGGCTAGCTCGTCGTTACTCATTCCCTTTTCCTCTTCAACGCCCCGAACGGGCAAATGCTGCTGACCTCCCTGCCGGTCCTTATGAAACCTTGCCTCTCAAATCCCATCCATGGCCCCGCGCAGACGCCCCTGCTGCTGGCCGCCTCGCTCGGCAAGGTGGACATGCTGCAGCACATCTACAACAAGCGCCGCCGGGTGGCGTGGGCGTACGGCCCCGTGACGTCGTACAGCCTCAGCCTGCGAGAGATCGACACGGTGCAGAACGCGGGCGAGTACGTACCGTCCGCCATCGAGACCAGCGTGCGCAAGGGCCACCTGGACCTGCTGGGCGACCCGCTGGTGCAGACGCTGCTGCAGACCAAGTGGCAGCGGTTTGGCAAGACCACATTCTTGATCCAGGTGTGGTGGGTGGGGCTGGGGAACGGGGCTGGGAGCGCTGCTTGGGGTAGCAGGAGAGGCGCGGAGACGTGAGGGCCACAAGGAATTGCGTGAGGAGGCGTCCAGGTTGGGGAGGGGGTTGGCTCCCAGGGACGGGCATAGGGGTATGTGTCACTGATAGGCGGGCGGCCCGAGCGAGCTGCACTGTACATCGACCGCCTGTGTCTTGTTGAGCACGTGATGGCGCTGTGTCGTCAGCCCGGCCCTGCTCATTCAGTGGCCGCCCGCTCGTGGGGTTGCTGACCCCTTGGTTTGCTGGCCCCTTCCCCCACAGGTGTCTGCGTACCTGGTGTGGGTTGTCTCCCAGACTTTCCTGGTCTGGCTGCACGCAGACGAGGTGCGGCAGCATAGGGTGGTATGATGACGGTTTTTGCGTTTTGTTGCATCAGGCCGGGCCCGCCTTGGTGTGATCCTGGCTTGCCTGCTGGCAAAAGGAGGTTTCTCGTGACCGTAGGCTCTCGGGCCGGGACCGGTAGGTGTTTATGGAGATGTCACCGAGTGATGATCTCATCTGTGCGTTGCATGAGGCTCGGAAACACCTTCGCGGCCTCCTGCTCGCCCTTGTTAGCCCACTTCTGTGACATGCGCACGTGTTCCCAGATCCATGTCCTCTTGCATCCGCTTTGCAGCGGTTGTGGAACAGCCGGGAGCGGCTTGCAATGGAGATTGTGGGCGTGGTGCTGGGCGGGGTGTTCTTCGCCGTGGAGGTGCTGGACTACACCCAGTGGATGATTGGCGTGTTCCGAAGGTGAGCGCGCCAGTAACCCGTAGTAGCGCGTGTCTTAGGTACATGGTCAGCATGGTTTGCCTCCTCCTTGTGCCATGTGTTCTGCGTGGAGACTCAGGTGGGGGCCTGCCTTTGGTGTCGGGTCAGAAGTGATGGTATTTGGGGGACGCCAGCCCGGGGATGGGGGTGCGGCATGGCCTTGGATCGCCGGGGTGCGGCATGGCTGATAGCTGCGAGATTTGTCGCTGAGCCCGCCGCCCCTGCTGGCACGCAGGCGGAAGCTAATGAAGGCAGCGTCCAAGTACCGGCCGCAGCTGTACCCTATACCAGGTGGGCCGGCCGATGTGGGGCCGATGTGGGGCCACCCGTTCGCGCTTCCCCTCCTGCACTGTGTGCATGACGGGCACTGCAGGGCTGCAGGCCGCTCGGCAGCCGGGCCAGAGCGCTGGGACGGGCAATGTTCTCGCGCGAGTTCTACTGCAAAGTGCTTCTAGGCAGCCCGGCGCAGCGCTGGAACAAGGACCGTGCACGCGGAGCCGCGCTGCTGCCTTGCTGCCTACTACCGGCTCGGGGTGCTGGGTGCTGATGGCGGCGTCGACTGCCGAGTGCGAGCGACCGCGCGCGCTGACGTTTGCCGTGCTGCTTTGTTTCGGCGCCGCGTCCGGCCGGGCGCCAGACGTTGCTGAACACTGCGCCCTCTTTTGTCCGGCTGCTAAAGCATCCTTCGGATTCTGTTACCCTTTCACATGCAGGCGAGCGCCTGGAGACGGCCAACACCCAGAAGTCCAACTTCTTGTCTCGCTTCATTGCGAGCAACCGCCAGGCGGTGGCAGAAGCCACGGAGCAGCCCGCTGGTAGCGGCACCGGTACCCATTCGGCGGGGGCACAGCGTGACGAGGAGGCGGCGGTCAGTACCAGCGGCAGCGTTGGCGCTGGCGCGCCCTACTCGGCGGCCGCGTTTGGGCGCGTGCTGCCGAGCGTGCCCGAGGACGCGTGGCACCTGCGCGACTCTGACCTTGCCGGCTGCAAGGGCACATCCGGCGGACCCGGCCCGGTGGCCGAGGGCACGGAGGCGCCGGCCCTTGGCGGCGCATCCTCCGCTGCCTCTTCGCCCTTCGCATCCGCCGCCGCCACGGTCACGCCGCCGCCGGCAGCCGCCACCGCGGCCGGCGCCGGAGGGGCTGACGGCATGAGCGCCATGCAGCACCTGTATCAGCAGCTTTCGGGTGTCGGCGCCGGCTCTGCCGCCTCTGGCGGCTCCGTTGCTGCCAGCCTAGCAGCGCTTCAGCAGCAGGTGGCGGCGCTGCAGGCCATGCGCAACGTCGGGTCGAGCGCCGGCGTCGTGCCCGCTGGCGTCGCCTCGTCCTTCAGCTCAGCCATGCACGCCGGCATGCCCACCGTCGCTGTCGGCATGGGCACCGGCCCGGTCGGCAACCCCGCGGGCGCCAGCCTGTCAGCCCTGCCCATGGGCTCCCTGTCCGTGGGCGGCGGCCTGGGCGGCATGGGCGGGATGCCTGAGCCGGTGGACTTCGTGTCTGTGGGGCTGGGGCCCGGGCCCGTGGGTCTGCCGGGCGGCCTCATGGGTGGCTCCAAGCCCGCCATGAGCGCCGCGAACACTGGACAGCCCAAGGTGCGGAGCAGCTGTCGGGTTTTGGCGGAGCGAAGGCGAGGTTAGGGGCCGGGGAGGCGGGCGGCGGCGGCGGTGCAGAGCTCCGGGGGGGAGGAGCGGGCGTCGCCCCCCGTCACGGAGCCATCCCGACAGTTAGTGCCGTTCTCAAACCTGGGCCCATGAACCCGCTGTTTGCTCCCAGGTGACCACTATGCTGCGTACGACCGACTCGTCAGCCGGGCATGAGGGCCGTGACGGCCCGCCGGCACGTGTGTCCAACCCCACCGGCGCGGGGCTCACCAGGGTGCCGTCGCTGGGCGGCTCCGTTGGAGAAGGTACGCGAATGGATGAGGACCTGGCGGCGATGAGCCCGGGATGGGGCGGCACGGTGGTGAGCAGGGGCCAGAGGACGACTGGGGGCACGCACAAGGCCGCGCTCCGGTACCGCCAGCGCGTCGTGGCCTCAGTATCCAACCTTTTGCCGCATCCACTGTGTGCAACCGACCTTCCTGCACCTCGTGCACCCCCTCACCCACCCGTAGGCGGTGAGATCCGCAACCGCATGCGGGGCGGCGGCGGGGACAACGTTGGCGGCGCCCAGACGCGCGGCCCAACACGGCGGCAGATCACGCAAGGGCCGGGCGGCGAGCTGGAAACCGCTGAGCCCGGAGCCACGGGGGCGGCCGACGAGGAGCCACAGCCGGACCGCACGCCACCAATGCTGCGGCACATCAAGTAAGCCAGAGCGCTGCAGGATGCTGGGGTCTTCGGCTCATGGCTGTTGTTGCGGTTTACCGGTAGTATGCTACCTCGATAGGTTGCAGGGCAACACGCCTATGGGTGCCCCCCCCCGCGCTCCCCCTCGCCTGCATTGCCCTCTTCTCACCTCCCCCCCGTACTGTGCTAGTCTGTCCGCATGTTGGATGGGTGGGTGGGCACGGGCTTTCACACCTCGTTCTCCTTTCGGCTAAATGTCTGCGCCTACAGCAGACGAAGGTACGCTTTAGTAAAATTTGCTCGTTGCCCACGTTGCAGTTTTACATGTCGACAACAACTACACCTTGACCGCCACAGGTTCTTCTCTGTATTTGATTCGGTGTCCTCGACGCGTCCTTCTTTATTACCCCCTCCTCCTAGGGCTGCTGGCGCCGACCCCGTTGATATCCACACCCTTCTCCTCAAACCCCTGCCCCCCTCAGGACGATGCTGCACGCGTACCGCGGCTACCTCAAGCGCATGATGCGCGACCCCATCCAGTTCGTGCACGTCTTCCACAACTGCGCCACGCTGGTGCACTTCGTGGTGTGGGCCTCCTGCTACGGCGGCGTCGGGGGCAGCGGCAGCACCAACCTGCGGCTGCTGGAGTTTGACGACGTGGTGGTGTCCCTCATGGCGCTCAGTGGGTGGGCCAGCGTGCTCTACTACGCGCGCGGGTACCAGGTGGGTCCCCGGGAGGGGGGCACCGTTGCCCACGGTCACATTCGCGGGCGGAGAGGGGGATGATTGAAAAGGGAGGGGTTTTAGAGGATGGAAAGGATCGTGCGGCCCCATATGGAGAGGACTGGGATGGCTGGGGCCAAGCCGGACCCCACGGCCCGGGAACGAATGGAAGGGAGGGCAGCAGCTTGCAGCGAAGGCACCGGATCCTCAAGGTCAGCCTTGTCACCCGAGCAATTGCATGGACCAAATAGGCCCCAGCCAACCGGCATCTCTTGCGCCTGTCTTCACTGTTCCTGACCCTGCCTTTTCCACCCGCATCTCCCTGCCAGGCCGTGGGTCAGCTGATGGTGCTGGTGGAGCGGTGCTGGTGGGAAGTGGTCAAGTTTGTGTGCCTCTACCTCATCGCCAACATTGGCTTCACGCTCGCCTTTTTCACCTGCAGCAGAGGATCCACCGCGGTGCTGCTGGGCAGGGAAGAGAAGGTGCGAGCGGGCTGGTGGCTGCTTGGGGACCGGCCGGCGGCAGCGGTCCAGGTGTAAATAAGCACGGGCCCACCCCAGGGCGAAGCGCATGCTTCTTGGGTTGTGCACATGTGCGGCCAGCCCGAGCTCTCGTGACAGCCAAAGCCAACGCAAGCTGAAGCGGTGGACGGCCCCTCTGCACTCACTGCCCCCCCTCGGCCCGACGTGCCCAACGTGCTCCGACACTCGGCTTTATTGCGTCCCCAACCTCGCAGTTCATCTCCCTGGGCGCCGGTGTGCTGGACCCCATGTCCAGCATCGGGTATGGCATGATCCAGCTCGTACGCTTCCTGTACGGCGAGGCCGATTATGACGCGCTGGCGGTTAGCCCCAATCACCGCGTCAAGACGGCCTTCGCCACCATGTACTTCCTGCTGTACGTGGCCATCGTGCTGCTGCTGCTGGGCAACATGATGATCGCCATGATCGTGTCGGTCTACAGCGCCGGCTGGGCGCACGCGGAGAAGCAGTGGCGCCTGCGCTGGGCGCAGTACGTTCTCAGGTGGGGCTGCAAGGACAACCGGTCACGGTGAAGACCGCGGCTGAGCAGGCCAGACTGGGGCGTGCTCGACTTCGCGGCCTTGTGAATATCGCGCTCACAAGTATGGGGAGGTCTCGGTCACTCAGGTCACGCCTTTGTCCGTTACCGTTGCCCATACGGCCAGTCACTCCGTACCTCGTAAGTAGGTGAGGAACGTGTACTGGTGTTGATAAGGAACAACGCATACGACGAGCGTAAGCGCAAGAATGATGCGGCCTGGTGTATCCACCTGCACGTTTCACGCCAGACCTGGCCAGGTTTGCCCGCCTTCCTCGGTCAGGCCGCGCGCCTCTTCCCTCTGCACCGGTAACATCGCCTCCGCTGGCCGCCCGCCCCCCCCCCCGCCCTCGCCCGCAGGGTTGAGGCGCGCATGCCCATCAGCGTGCAGCAGCGCTTCCGGCTCGGCGAGGTGTCGTACGACCACGCGCTGCAGACGCGCGTGTACAACCATGTGTTCGAGGTGATGGAGGAGCGCGAGAAGGAGGAGGAGCGCGAGGCGCAAGTCAAGGCGCTCGAGGCGGCTATCGACAAGATTCGGTCGGGCGGAAAGCGCGAGAGCAAGCGCGCTTGAGCGGGACGCGCGTGTGGGGGAGGTGCCTGCCAGCGGTGCGCCCCTTGCGTCTATGACGCTGCAGCGAGCTCGTAGTGGCGGGTCATGGCAGAGGGACCATCCCGTCGCTGGCTGTATGTATTGGCAATCTATTGGGATGTGGGCACATGCGGTGCATTGGTTTATTTTGGCCGGTGAGCCATATTTCCTACGCGGTGCCATGTAGTAAATGATGCCAGCCAGCACTCACCTGGCCTGGGCGTGAGCAGAAGTCGGTATGACCATGTGGACCCCGCGGGTGTTGCGAGCCCCGGGAGCGGCGGATCCTGGCCAGTACCCTGGGTCGCCTGGGCTCAGCAGTGCAGGCCGATACCTACTGAAGAACGTTGCATGGGATGATCATAATCGCGGACCGTCGTACACCAGCTGCTGCTGGCGGTGCTCGCATCCCCCCCAAGTGAGCAAGCTACGCACGGAGATGTACGAGCGCGACCACGTGCGGCACAGCGAGCCCCGCATGCCATGGCGTGCTGGGCAACTCGGAACCCTGCCTCTTGCTGTGGAAAGGCAGAGAGGTCTAGGGAGGGTAGGCGGTGGGGGCGCGGGCCTGGCGGTTGGCCCTTGACCGTTTGCCGGGAGGGTCTACCAAGGAACACTGCCCCGCCTGGGCACGGACGAGCGAATCGCTCTTTTGGCAGCGGCACGAGCGAATGCGAGGGGTCTGGGGATGAGAAGGAACGTGTTCTGTTCGCATAGCTCGCCCACGGGCTCACCATGATGTTCCTTCTCCTCATGTGCGCGCCGCCGGTGTGTGATTCTGGCTGCGGTTGTGCGCTCGGGTTAGGGTGTCTTTCCTTCACGGGATAGCTGGTTGTCCCCGAGTCCCCCCCGTTCATTTTCGTCGCCTCTCCTACCTGTAACCTTTTCCGTTGAGAAACCAGCTATAAACGAACAACCATTGGTTGCCGCTTACTCCCGTGATCATGTGCCGGCTGTTGCATGTTATGCGTTGTTGGCGTGCTACCTACACATAACAGAACCATGCGAGGCGGAGGCCAAAAGGGTGGCCCACCATCTCGCACATGCTGCTACCAGGGAGCTAGGCTTCATCTCAGCACGGTGCAACGGCCCCTTCCTTGAACGGTAAGCCCATTCGATGCAGATACGGCATCTTAAGTACCAGGCTGCTTCCCATCGGCCGCTGCTTCCCATCGGCCGTCGGGCGTTCCATCCCCAAGGCGATGAGCATGATACCCCTGCGTAGGGTTTTGGCACTGGCGGAGGGTTGATATGCCCCCACCCCGCTAGGAAAGCATCAGCTAGATAGAAAGGTGCTAATCCGAAACCTCATCATTCCCAAGTGTACTACATATAATACACAAGTACCAGATGCCTGCGGACGCTGTCCAGCACCCTCTCTACGGGTCGGACGCTGATTCAGGTGGGATCTGTCCGATCGTCGTGAGGTGGTGTTTAAAAACACCGGGCAAACGATACCAGCTGGCCAGCTTAGGTGGAGGTGAACTTGGTGACGGCCTTGGTGCCCTCGGACACGGCGTGCTTGGCCAGCTCGCCCGGCAGCACCAGGCGCACGGCGGTTTGGATCTCGCGCGACGTGACGGTAGGCTTCTTGTTGTAGCGGGAGAGCTTGGAGGCCTCGGTGGCGACCTTCTCAAAGATGTCGTTGATGAAGCTGTTCATAATGGACATGGCCTTGGAGCTGATGCCCGTGTCGGGGTGCACCTGCTTGAGGACCTTGTAGATGTACAGCTTGTAGGTCTCGCTCTTGGCCGCCTTCTTGGCCTTCTTAGCCTTCTTGTCGCCCTCGGCGCCCTCTGCAGCGGGCTCCTTGGCGGCCTTCTTGGCGGGCGCCTTCTTCTCCGCCTTGGGCTTCTTGGCCGCCTTCTCAGCCTTGGGCTTGGCCTCGGGCTTTGCCTCAGCCGGAGCGTCAGCGGCCGGGGCAGCGGCGGGCTTCTCGTCCTTCTTGGGGGCCATGGCGAGTGATAGTACTTGCTTGGAGAGTAGAGTTGAGTTGGGAGAGTTAGATTGCTACGTTCGATGCGAATGGAAAGCTTTTTGTAGCGGTAGGCTCTCCAATCCAGCGGCAACCCCGCTGACGCCGTAACCGCCACCATAACCGCCGCTCGGCCCAACCGTGTCCCGCTGAGCCAACCGCCGAGCTCGAAGCCGCGCCAGGGGCCATTTAAACTTCAATTCCTTTGGTTCAATATATAACTCCGAATTAAGGCGCATCCCCTTCGCTTACTACACACTCGCAACCAACGTCGACACAATGGCTGGTCGTGGCAAGGGCAAGACCGCTGGCAAGAAGGCCGTAAGCCGCAGCTCCAAGGCTGGCCTGCAGTTCCCCGTGGGCCGCATTGCTCGCTACCTGAAGAAGGGCAAGTACGCGGAGCGCATCGGCGCCGGTGCCCCCGTGTACCTGGCCGCTGTGCTTGAGTACCTCACCGCCGAGGTGCTGGAGCTTGCGGGCAACGCTGCGCGCGACAACAAGAAGAACCGCATCGTGCCGCGCCACATCCAGCTTGCCATCCGCAACGACGAGGAGCTGGGCAAGCTGCTGGGCGAGGTGACCATCGCCTCGGGCGGCGTGCTGCCCAACATCCACGCCGTGCTGCTGCCCAAGAAGTCCAAAGGCGGCAAGGCTGAGGACGGCTCGGCCGCCGTGTAAAGCCGGAAGGAAGCGAGGGCACTGCCCCAAGGAACAAAACTCGGTGTTTTTCAACACCACTAACTTCTGGTTATCTGGTCCGAGTTGGCATTCTCAGTTCTTTTAGCCCCATCATCTATCTGCTGGACATGGGTGGATTGGGCTGCGCAGGATATACAGGCAGCCCCGAGGGACCGTCAATTCTCACCTGGCGCAATTCCGCAATTGTCAGTTTCTCTTGCAGTGCAGCGATGCTCCACCGTTGTCAGTCGACTGAGAACCCCTGACGGTCTCTGCCATTGTGGACTACCGTGCTCGGGCAGCGCTCGGGCCATGGTGGGTGCGGCCCCCAAGCCCGGGCACGCGCCGTACGTGCCTCTGGGCTGCTGAAAGGCCTGTGACTAGTAATGCAGGCAGTGTCACTAAAGAAACGAATGGAAGTCGTGCGGGAGGCGGGACGAACGTCACATGTCTGTGTACCCGCCCGCCCTACTGTAAACGTCGCGCCTTCGGGCGTGTATGGCCGTAGATGCGGGCTCCCTCTTTCTGTGCAGGTTTCTCTTTTTTTGCCCCAACATGCCGGACCAGCAGCGACCATAAGGGGAGCATGGGGCAGGGGAGTCAATTGGTTTCACACCGCCCGGTGCCCCATCCAAGCGCACACTTCCCCACTTCACCCACCCCACTGTCCCCACCCCTGATCCACTGTTCACTCAGGTATCGTGATGTGGTGTTGAAAAACACCGGGTAATTATGAAGCGCAGGCCCTTAAGCCCGGGGGGCTTAGCCGCCGAATCCGTAGAGGGTGCGGCCCTGGCGCTTGAGCGCGTACACCACGTCCATGGCCGTCACCGTCTTGCGTCGTGCGTGCTCGGTGTAGGTGACCGAGTCGCGGATGACGTTCTCCAGGAAGGTCTTGAGCACGGTGCGGGTCTCGAGCTAACCAGGGTACTTTGTGGCCACCACCTTGGTGGGCGTTGTAGCCACCAAGTTGGTGGGAAGATCGCGACCTTCTTTAATTACATCCAGGCACAAATCCGCCTTGTCATATGCGATACAGCTACTTCATTCCCGTGTTCCCTTGCACCATTCTGTCGCGTTCCCGTTTCCGTACGTCTCACTCTTAGGCTCTTTCATTGGGCCATATCACGATTTCTCAAAGTTGCCTTTAGGGTCCTTACAAGCATGAAAGCCTTGCGGCGCTCTGCCAATCAAACGATGGACCAGCTGAATGCCAACGCGTGCTTGCCAAAGCGTGCTTTGACGTGAGCGTCAACTCCTCAGCTCCTGGCAATGTCGCGCAAGGTAAGGCCCCTATCGACCGAGAGGACGTTGCGGAAGCAAAGCAAGTGCTGATCTTTTGGCCTCTGCCTGCACCCGGCAGGGCAAGA
>LSYV01000492.1:0-13529 GCA_001584585.1 Gonium pectorale | reverse complement strand
CTTCTTCCTTGCTTCTTCCCCGGGAAGTCCCGGGTTCCAATCTGGAGCAGACACGTATGTTTGGAGTCTGGCTGCCGTGTTTCGGTGGAGCGCAGCGGTCACAGAGCTTTCGGACCGGAAGGGTCCGTACCCCAGTGTCGGGGTCCTGTAGCATTCAGATTCTTCTAGCGCGTGCTAACAATGGTTGGTGATGTTTTGACGTTGCGGGAGGGGCGAGGGACCGGAGCCTTCTGCGCACTCGTGGCGCTGGAGCTTGCTGTTCATTGAAGCAAAAATGACCCGAGTGGACTGTGCTGTACCGACGGTGTACCGACGGTGTACCGACAGTGTACCGACGGTGTGGACGGCGTCAGTTGCTGCAGGCGCAACTTCGCTGCGTACGCCAGGTGCTGCAGCACGCAATGCGTTGCAGAGTTACAAACAAACAGAGCAACATTGTTTGGCTTGCACGAATGATTGCCCGCACGCAGGGGGAGTGGAGCCTTGCGGGGCCGGGTGAATGAGGCGCAACAACTGCCAGTGTTGTCTCGTGGCGCCCCGGCTGCCTCCTGGTGGGTTACTGGTAGGTTGGCCGGTCTACAAGGACCTAAACAAGCTGTTCGTCTGGGCCATCAGGCGGGGCGCCGGCACCGGAACGGTAGGCGCCTCTCAGGGGCGAGGTGGCCGCGCTCAGGGTAGTGCGGCCGGCTGGTCAGGTGCCGGTCGGTTGTGGGCCGGTGCTAGGGACCAGTGCCATCACGCCGCGGGGGTGGTGTGTCCCAAGGCAGCCGTCTTGTCCGGTTAGAGCCGGGAGATGGGGATGCCTGGGAGGCGGTTGTACGTGTGGGGTGCCATGCTGCGGCGACATCCTCCGTTGCATCCCGGCGTAGTCGATAGCGCATAGTGCGGTTACTTTGGCAAGCAGCGTCAGGGGCGGCGGGCGGCGTGCATGCCATTCCTTCATCCTTGCTCCGCGCTTTCTGGCCCGCCCTGCCTTACAGTACGACCAGCTCTTTGCCGGTGCGCCAACAAGGCCACAGCAAGCAAAAGTCCGCATGGGGCCAAGCATGTGCCGCGGGGGCGTTGCAGCCAACGTCGGAAACGCATGCGGCACTGCGTGCGGCCAGCGAGCGGGCAGAAAGCTCGGCGACGTGGCGCCGCTGCGGCTGCTGGCCAGGACAGCATGCAGGTGCGCTGGGGAGATGGCGTGGTGGCAACCAGATTGACCGACGCGCTGCGGCGCGCGCCCATCTTCATTGTGTGTGGGGGGGGGCGCGGCCATGCTCACGGGTAGGCTGTTGGCTGCACGAGGGTTTGGCGACGGCGACTGCGTTCGGCGGCAGCACGCCGCCCATGTTGCTTGCGCTGCGCAGGTGACAGCACGCTGGCTGCATGCGCTGCGTGCCCTGCGCACGGGCCGGCGCGGCGGGGCGGGCCTGCATGTTCTTCGCGTGGAGCGTATGTTGACCATGAAGCGAAAGGTGGGGCGTGAGCACGCGCACAGCTGCGCACTGTTTGGTTTAACCCTCTGCATGCTCCGGGTCCCATCACTGTCTCCCTGCGTCGCACCGGACTGGGCTTGTGGATTCCCGCCTCCCCTCACTCCCCCGGGAACGCCGCAAGGCTGCCCCGTGGACTCGGAATGGGGGCGACTGGCAGTAGTGGACCACCTGCTTCCTGACCGGGGCACTGAAGACGCACGAAGCGCGTGGGTCACAGACCCATTGCGACATGGTGTGGGCCGCTGCAGTAGCACCCCACCCACCGGGGGACACAGCCCAGCTATCAAGCGCACGCTCGGACGAGCTCTATGTGTGGACGACCTGCACGAGCCCCAAGGGAAACAGAGCCGGCCACCCAGCGATGGCCCCCAGGGTTGCACCAAGCGCCCGACCCAACCCGACCCAAACAGAAAATCATCATGGAAAGGCACGCAGTATGCCAAAACCTGCGGGTTCCTGCTGCCCATACCTGCATCGGTAACCACACCTCGCTCTAGAGCTATCCAGGCCGTGGACCATGAAACACAGACGAGCAGACAGGCATATGACGTGGCCAAGGGCGCCCGAATGTGCACATACACTGCATACGTGATAGTGGAGCTGGGCAACACTCGCACGCCACGGTCACCTGCCGATGTTAGCCGCAATAAGCATGTATCGACCTTCAGCCTCCATGGGCGCAAGAAGGGGATGGATCTCGCCAGCGCACAGCAGTCGGAACGCAGTGGCGATAACCAGACCAGGCCGAAAATGCAAGTTGCGACCTGTGCTAATTACCCACACGGATGGACAGGTGGAGCCCTCCCGATCTGCGCGGTAGGGTACGACGTCACCCGCGCCCTGTGCCTCCTTCGCTGGGACCGTAGCCAGAATTGAATAGCTGTTAGTTGCGAACTGGTACCTCCTCCATACTGTCCAGCTGTCTGCTAGGTCTGGTGATGTGCATGAGGCCCGTGGTGGGGCTGGCCTCCCTCGTCACTATAGGACTAGCATTCGGCCCTGGTGCCGTGAGGACACTCTCTGTGTACGGAGTTGGCTTGGCGCAGGCTGCCTTTTGCATTGGGCCCCGGCATGCCTGGCACCTTGCCCTGATGGCAGCTTTGGATATGCTTGCAGCCATGATAGTCCCGGCCCAATGTCTCCTCATCCTGCTATTGATTCTCTCGAAAGGACCCCAGGGGCACATGGGGGCTGGTCGTAGTATTCAACTGCGAGGGGCCAATCAACCCACTACCAATGTACTTCCCGGCAGCAGAACAGATACGGGCTCCCATGTCCGTGCGCTTACCAATTGAATCCAACAGCCCTAGCAAACGCGATTACTTTGAGCGCCGGGGCTGGTTCTTGTGAAGTTCACTCCATCAATCACTCCATCAGAGCAAGAAGTCCGGTGAATCAACCCCTTGCCACTCCCTCCCTCCTCGTAACTCCACGTGAGCAACCTGCCTACTGTGGCTGGCACAGCCCCAGCACACGCTGCACTAATGTGTTTATGGTGATGAAAATATAGCACATTCCGCGAAAGCGGGCCGGCGCTGCGTGCAACGAAGTCCGCCTGATACTTCGGACCCGGTCAAACCGCCACCAATTTGCAACGCCGACCCGAAGTCAAACAGCCCTTGCCCTCGCCAACGCGGTGCCTCCAATCCCCAAGGCGCAGGCAGTGTGTGCGAGTGTGCGCATCGAGCATCACGCGTGGACCGGGGCCTCTTCAGTGTGTGACCCGAAACCGGCTCGGCCCGACGTTGGGGTTGGTTGCACAACGGTTGTCCTCCAAAATCGAACAAACGCAAGGGCGTTGGTTGCCACCGGAAGCAGGAATTGCCCAATGCGTAAGAAAAGCATGAGCAGCTTGGGTTCCTGGGAATGAGGGGCTTTAAGGGGAACAGGCCACCCGCGATTTGCACCGGCGCTGACCGGTCAACTCCCCGTACGACGGGGCCGCTCAACTGCGCTGAAGTGCCAGAGCACCACCTTCGAACGGATTTGACATGTCTAATGCCTGCTCTATACGCTGTAGGAATTTCAAGCCGTTTCGCGCGCACTCCATGTGGGAATGTCGTACCGCCAGGCGCTCTGTTCACCACCGAACTTGCGCATCCTTGCTCTGAGTGTCCGTGTTTTATGGTTCGTGCTTATCCCGAGCCGCTCCCGACATGTCAAATAGCACATTTTGTACATTCACGCGATTGTAGTTTCTATACAAACCCAGGGGTCAGGCCGCATCTGGTTAGTTGGGAGTTAAGGTCCCCCAACACGGTGCCCTCCGGTGAATCGACGGCCGCAGAACCCAATCCAATCATGAGGCGGCATTCAAAGTTTTACGGCACAAAGTGCGCGACAGGTCCCAAGATCCCTCAGGTATAACCCTCCCAACGCGTAGGACAATGCACAATGGCGGATTCCTGGCAGCGGCTGAACAGGGAGTTCCTGTGTCATGCAATCCGGACTAGGGTCACACAGTGTCCTCTCGAACGCCCACAGTCAAAGTGGCCGTAGCTGCCCGTTCCAGCTAGGGCCCGGCGGCCTTGCAGTGCCCACGCAGTTAACGCAGTGCTGCAAGCCTAAAGCTGCGCTGTCGCACGAAACCCAACGGCAGCCAGCCGAGGAAAGAGCCCATGGTGAGTTGTTCTCTGGTGCCGAGGTGGTAAGCCCTCGGGCGGCTGTGGCGCCCGCAAAGGTTGCAAGGGCCTTTAATCATCGTTTTCGAATGATGATCATCATTCGAAAACCTCATCATTCGAAAACCTATGAAGCAATAATGCAGGCCGAGCTGACTGAGGGTGAGGAGCGCATGGCCTAGCGGTGTAGCGTGGCGTGTGAATGGCAAGTTAATGCCGGTCAGTCACATGCAACGGTTTCCAGAGCCAGCAGTGTATTTGCAGCCTGGCGTGATGACAAGCGGGCCTGATCGTACGAGGCACGCCACACGTCACAGGCGTACCCGGATTGATTAATGCTGTGTGTGCGGGCTGTGGCCATGCCGTGTCATTGCTGCCTCCCGTGACCCCGCGCCAACCCCACGTCAGTCGTACGACACGTGATGTCGGGAGCATTTGATGGAACGCACGCGAGCCACGGAACGCTGGGATCCCTAACAGCATGCACCATAACCAAACTGTTCAGTTGAGGCTTCATGGGTACATGTACACAGCTAAAGGGCAACCCTGTAAGTTCGCAAGGGCGTCTGACAATGTTATGTTATGGTAACCCGGCTTTGCGACACGGGAGGAACGTGTACACTCGATCTGACCCGTGGGTCGGGGGATGCCACGGCAACGCGGCAGTGACCTGTGCGTGAACGTCGGGTATATACACGTTTGGGACCAACGATTACGCCCGTCGCCCAACAAGAGTCAGCTAACAACTCTAGGAGACAGAGCGCCCGCTCGTAGCCCGTCGCCACCAGAGAGGCATCATCCACAAACAAGAGGTTTGTAAGCATGTACTCGTCCAGGGTGGCGCTCAGCGCTTCAAGCTCACGCCAGCGGTCGGGTAACCGCCTCTTGCAGTCAGGGTCCTGAGCATCACCACCAACACGCCAGGTGCCGTGTGAAGTGAGGTACAGGGGCCTGGCACAATGGCCTTGCTCATACAATGTCACTGGCACAATTCAACGCGAAGGATTAAAGACCACATCCGATACGAGGTGCTGCTTCCGATATTTGGATCAGGGCGACACTTTGGATCAGGGGGAGGAGGCAATATGACACGGGGTTAGGCCCAGCCTCCGCTCCCATGGACGGTATGTATGAGTGCCAAGTCATTGCTGCGGACTAAGGGCGGCGTGCACTTATATGACCGCGAACTATCGAGGCCCCTCGTTTTGGACGGACCAATTGGGGCATGTGCCGTATGGTGGCCAAGCGGAGAAGTGTCCACGTTAAAAATGGCTCTAAACGAGAAGGTTGTTCAAACATTTGTATGTCTTATTTTTGGGAAAATTCTACCCGCGGGAGCTTTCGGTCCTGGAGCTAGCAACAATCAAATCTGGTTTTCATACCGTGTGCATCCTATTATCCCTGATATCGGAAGTGTTCCAAATTCTATTTTTCCCTTCAAAAATTGAAGCACTTACATACCGTACCGTGGTATCGGAGCAATGGGCCGGAAAAAAAACTGCCAGACACAGGAACATCGCCATTACACCATCAAAGTATGCATAGCAACTTCTTCGTTCTGTCGCTCTCCTTTCTGGCATGCACCGGGTGCAGTGGGGCCTCTGTCGCCCTTCTCGGATGGCAGCTACATGACAACTACATGCATGCGGTTCAAGAATGCGAAAGTCAAGTTACAGAAAAATGTAATCATGACCAGTTTGCTCTGGATATTATACGCATCAATCGGCTATTTAATCCAGCCCCTACTAGGTTCATTATCCTCTCTGATCCAACGGCTATCGCGAGGTATCCTTATTACGAATCACAGCTGAAGAAGGCGGATATCGAGGTTTTTTCCTCCCAACGCTTTCGCCAAGTCGGGTCGCGCGCCAGGGCGTACGACTCTATCCATAAAAAGTTCGGTCTTCGGCACACAGTTGAAATGCATAGCCGATTTTGCGAGGTAAGCTCACACACCACCTAGAATTTGTTCAACGTCAAGTTAATAAGTTCCTATCGACGGTTCCTCACGTAGTGGGCGGACCTAGTCGAGGCGGAAGGTCTCGAGAGAGTCTTAACACTGGACTCGGATACGGCTCTGTTTGGTGACGCCACGCAGATTTTTGCGGCATTCGAAGAGGACGTTGTTACTCCTTGCCCCTGGTGTAGTAACAATGTAGTTTTTAGCGCTCGTGCTCTGAATAAGTTCTGTGACTTTTTGATTGAGTTCTGGCAACAGCCTGCTGATGCTATGTTCAATCTTACGTCCAAGTACAATCTTAAGCCGACCACCTGGAATGACATGGTTGCTCTCACAGTATTTCTGCATGAAAACTGGGGTAATCACAATCTTTCGTATATGGTACTATCTGAAAAGCCAGATAAGCGGGTTCCAGTGCCTGGTGTATGGATACCCGGGGCTACACTTCAACGTGTGTCGCCTGATATGATGGCTCCTCTTGGATACAAGGAGGCATGGGATTCTCGTCACAATAATGATTGCGATCATTTTGACGAGTTCGTGACGTTTAAGAAGGTTAATGGATCCAAAATGGAGTTGATGCTGCATTCGAAATCGGGGTTACCGTTTCCGATGGCTCATTTCCATCAGAAATGCAAGGTGGAGCGTGTGCATCCAGCATGGCAACGGGTCTACGCCAAGTACTGGTTTGGCAATGAGACACGGTAGTACTGTTCGGAAAGATGTGAGTCGCCCTGCACTCTTGAGGATGTTGGCAGTGGCACGGGTGGTGGCGGGCTCCCTCGTCCTTTGTAGGTTTGTCAACTTTTAATAAGTTGCGCATGCTAAGATTGGAGATTGATGAGCACTATTTCGTAAGGAATGTCTACAGACAGTCCGATAGCATCGTCCCCATTTCCGCTTCTAGAATGGACTCTTGAGTTTGTGTGGTTCCGGAGGTTTTATGTGCATATTTGTGGTCTGAGCTTGCCTATGGTTTGAGCCCACGGGACAAAAGTAGCGGGTTGGGGTACACATGCTGCTTCCCCACCTGTATGCCTTGGTGCCTTGTAACTGCACACGCTTGATCCATTGCTTGTCAAAAGCATGTCAAGGCTCTATTGCGGTACGGAGCGCAAATGTGCAACCCTCTGTCGGGAACTGACTGCCACTCCGCTGGAACGCGAACTGCAGCCAACACGGCAGCGTATACTCTCAGTGCATCTTACTCCGGACCTATGGTTGTTACTCCAGATCACGCCGCACGCCTTCTACTATGCTCACCGTACCCCCGCCTTCCGTGACCTCCTCATGCGGACCCGGACCCACCATAGTAGCCGCGCCAGCTCTCCCAACCCCCAACAGTTTATGCCTTCACGCCAGCCCCCCCCCCCTTACCCCCTCTTCGCCGGTCACCAGCTGCGGATCAGGCCTTCCCTTCACCGTCGCGCAGGGTCGTCGGTACGCTTGTGCCCCGCGTTGGCTCGGATATGATTGCATCGGCCAGGGCCCCGTAGCCCCCACATGCTACTCGCTGATCCGCCCGCCATGGCTGTCCCCCATGTGACTACTGCCTTTGCTTCACGCCGTCGCTCCGCACCCCTGCCTCCGTGCCCGTTTTCATGCACTGCCCGCTATTCCGCACGTGCCCCTTCAGGCGGTGGGGATCTGCCCTCCAGACCGCCGCCTGTCCCTCTTGGGCTCTTGGCTTTATCGCCGTCGTCTCGTTCTTTCGCCCCGTTTTTCCCCCGAGCCCGTGCACGTAGGACCCGCTGCCGTACCCAATCCCCTCCACCTCGCCCGTGCGGACTACGGCCCTTCTCCTTCGTGCCAGTCCATCGGCGGCCACCTAGTTCTTCGGCTTGCTTCTGCGCGCCAACCATGTCCACATGCCCCGCGACTGCTTCGAGCGCGGACGGTACCTGACTCCGTGTTTTTGTCACCCATGCCAGGTCTGTATTACGCCAATCGGCGGCTTGGGGGTGCGGGCTGGGCGCCCCGAGACTAGTAACCGCTGGCCGCCGATGGACTGGTCACATCGTCGACCGCTCGCCGGGTCCTCACCCTCAGGTAACTAGGTAACTATACCGGTGGCACACACCGGGAGGGCCATACCTCGCCCGCCATGCCCTGTACTCGGCGCCCTGCCGGAAACATCACACCCCCGGGTGTGTATGTCCGTAGAGGTTGCCTTCCCCGTTTCTGGTTCTCTTTTTGTTTTGCGGTTTTGCGGTTTTCCAGCAGGCCGCCCTCTCTGGCTGCGTGGAGCTGCGTGGGAGCGGCCTGGCTGCGGGAGCGCGGCTGCCCCTGGGATGAAGGCGCCTGCATGGGCGCCGCGGAAAGCGGTTGCGTTGCGGCGCTTGAGTGGCTGGCGGAGCAGGGCTGCCCCATGCCGGCGAGGCGTTGGGCTGATTGGACCGGGGCCTCAGTTCTTGCGCAACCTGAGGCAGTCCATGCTAGCTGGGCACGCACAAATGTGCCCTTGCATTGATATGCGTCAAGCATTGTAGTTGCTGATGCCATGGGCACGGTCCACGTAGATAGCGCAGCCCTGTGCCTTACGTGATGCTGTAGGCCGCAACCACACGGTTCCAGTCTTATCATCCGCACGGGTCCCCTTGCAGGCCGACGGCAAAGTGTCCCGCATCGCCTGCAGCAATGACGACCAATAGTGCGCTGCCTGCGGCAGCTTGGCCTGCCCGAAGGCCCATGATGGGTTTGCACCAGGGGGCCCTTGCCTGGAGCGCGTCGAAGCTGACACTGCGCTGGCTGCTGGGGGTGCGCAGCCCCTTGAATCCGATGGCAACGAGAATGGAGGATAGCGAGACGGCACGGGCGTGCTCGGTTACACGTTGAAAGGCGTGCTACTTGTGCAGAAGCTCTTAGTTTCATAGTTCGGGTGTTGACGTAGTGCTGCCCCAGGATCTGGAGAGAGCTTCCCATGGATGCCCCTTGCGCTTTGATGACGAGAACCAACTGCAACGTGACTGCTGCACGACTTGAGGGCTTATAAAGGCACAGTGGGATTGACGTGTTTACGGCAGCAGGTTTACATTGCGCCGGGTTCCGTGGTTCATGTGTGGCACGGGTATCCCCACCAATACAGGGAGTGCCATTCCTCACGCCGTGTGTGGGCAGGTCAGGGCGGTGTCTGCGCATCATGGTTCCGTTGCTTGAGGCCTGCCTCACGGATGGCCACTTCCCGGCGGCTGGGAGCGGGTGCCATGCGTAACCGTGTTGCACAACTGAAAAAGCACTCGGGCAGCGTACCCCAGATGGAGGGATGACGATCTTGGCAATGGCGGTGGCTGCGATGCCATGTGGGGACCGACCAGGGTGCTTCTGCAACATACGTGCGCTTCTTCAGAATGCACTTGGATTTGAGTTCGCCGGAACGCACCTATTGAGTTGGGGGACAGCGGCTGGGCAGAGGAAGGGAGCGATTGCTGATGATGAGGCGGAGTCGATTGCTGAGCAATGCTGCCCGTCAGTTCACCCGGCGGCCACTCTGTACTGTAAGGAGTGCAGGCAACTCTGCTGGTCTGCAACCTCCCTCCTAACGTGGGCTCGGTAAGCTAGCGTAAAGACATGTCGGAAGTCAGTGTCTACAACAGGAATCGGCACCTCGTGTGGCATCACAGCTCAAGAGGCAGCAACGGAGGTTGCTTCCAGGATCTCCAATCAAGTTGCAACGGAGTTTGGAGAACGCCACTGCCGCCGTGTCAGGCGCCTCAGACGTCCGTTAGCCGCAATTCCACCACATGCGCAAACGACAGCGGCACAGTGGTCAGGCTTCTGGGGCCCTGCGGCCGTTGCTGCATGCCGCATGCGGGGCATCGACCTGCGCCTCACCTCACCTCTCACGCGACGGCCCCGCGAGCCCCCCTGCCCCCAGCTCCGCTCCCCGCAGCGCCGCCGCATCACCGAAGCTTCGAGGGTTTCCGGCTGAGGCTTTGACCCGCCGCCACTTATACCCACACCGCTAACTACGCTGCTCTGCCCAGTCTGCCTTCAACCGGCATCCGCTTCTACTAACCCCGTTGCAGTGCGTATAGTTCTGAGGCCAGTCCCCCAACGCTGTGGCTGGAGGCAGCACCAGGTCCCTCCCTCTTCCCGCAACGCCGTGTCGGCTCCGGCAGGCTCACGGCCGTCAGGGGCGGCAGCGCCCCCGCTGCCCGCAGGTCGCAAGTCTCGCGGGGGCAGGGGTGTGCCCTTGGCAGGTACCATCAGTGCCGCCGCTGCTGGTCGGGGTGCCCAACCCGCCCAACTCGCCGCGTCCGATGTCGCGCAGCCCCGGCGGCAGTCCGGCGGCAGTAGCAGCATGCCCACGCACAGGGCTGCGGTGGGCATACATGGCGCAACCGCAATCCACTACTCGCCACCGCCCCTGGGGGCAGAACAGACGGGGTGGCCTCGAATCCATGATGAGCTCGCGCGGGGTTGCAAAGTACCGTATAGGGACGAGAAGTCGTCCGAGTGCGTTGGCGGTGCTGGAAGATGCATCAACAACAGTACTGCAGCAACCGTCTTTGCAACGGCAGCTGGCTAGCTCATCGCCGCGTTTGATTTTTCAGCCACCCGCGCCAGTTGGCTGCGCAGGGTTGCAGGTCCAATGCAAACGCCCCTTGACGACTTCTCATCCCGCCACACGGGGATGCCGACGGGCAGCTTTCGATCGAGTGGCTGACCTCCGCGAGTGTAATCTGTACCGTAGTGGCTGAGCCTAGCGCATCCCTCTTTTGGATTTCGGGCGCCCCTCCCCGAGCTCATAAGAGTGCCCGCCGACCCCCATGCCCCTCCGCCCAGACGTTGAGCTGCGGGCGTCCGCCCTGCTAGGGACGCTAGCGGACGAGGCTGATGAAGCACTCAACGCCCGCCCAGGAGGCTTCAGCCAGGAGGCGGACATGGCGCTGGCGTCGTCGTCGCTGCGGCAATACCTAGCCCACCGCCGGGCTTGCGTCAAGTGGTGGAAGCTGCGCCTCTTACCGGGCACGGTCTACGATGTGCCCCCCCGCGATAGGCGGCCTTTACCTCTACAGAGTCTACATATCAGCGGCCGCCGATGGCGTTGGGGAGGGCGGCGTGCGGGCGGCCAGCGGCGCCATCCACGCCTTCTTCACGGCTGCCGGTGTCACCTCGCCCACGTCTCATCCGACCTGCCGTACGACACGCCGGCTGCCGGCTAAGTATTTGGTACCGCGCCCGTTCCTTCGCGATGCGTTCACATCCGCGGACCTGGCCCGCTTTGTGGGCTCCTTCGGAGGGCTGGATACCGGGCTGTGTCACCTCATAATCTGCGCCGCCGTTGCCATTTTTTCCTTTGTGTTCCTGCGCTTTGACGACCTGACGGAGGTCTGCGTCCACACGGACGGCAAATAACTACCGAGTCTCACACGGAAATCTTCCTCCCTTGATCTGAGACGGTGTAGTGGCACGAGACCCAAGTAGCTCCGTGTTGACAGGCAAGGGAAAAGGGGCAGCTCCGCAGAGCTGAGAAGACCAGAGGAAGAAGAAGGCTTGCGTAGGGCGCTGGTAGGGAGGAAGTGGGAAGACTGGCTCCGCCAGCCCATAAGTACTCCACATCCGGGTGTCGGAATATACGAATGTACTGAAGCCGACCGGTGGTCTGACCGGTCCCGGAATGCGGTTACTCCGACACGGTTATCAAACCATCAGGTTCCAGGGTCCGCGTCACCTACGCGTGACCCGTGGGCATGCACCCATGCATGTGAGCTGTATTGCAACAACTCGCCCCCCCTTTAGGAAGTTGCGTCCGCGCAACTTCGCTTTCGCACAGCGTCCAGCTCTGCTGTCATGTCAGCGGAAAAGTGTGTGGCAGCTTCCCAGCTATTGTGTTCATCCGAATAGCCGTGCCACCGTACGAGATACTCATCTACGTACGACCGACGTCCCACTTTCCTGCGTCGGTAGTCGAGAACTCGTTCGACTGTAAGGTAGCCCTCATCAGTGTCAACGTGCCATACTGGCAGCGTTTCAGGGCGCAGTGGCACAAACGTGCCCGTTTTCTTGTATGGTTTCACCAAGCTGACATAAAAGACATTGTGGAAACGTAAATTAGGCGTAAGGGTTAGCCGCACTGCAGCTTCGCCCACCATTTCCTCAACAGGGAATGGTCCTATCCAACGCGGAAGGAGTCTTCTGGGCACTTTCCCTTTTCGCCGTAGGTTCTTAGTACTCAACAGAACCTGTTGACCAGGTGTGAACTCCACAGCCTTCTTGTCCTGGTTATAGTACGCTGCGGTACGATCTTGAGCGGCAGCCAAGCTTCGCTTAGCCTCAGCAATCCGCTCTTGCACTGACCGTGCGGTCCGAGTTGCTGCAGGCACACTCATGTCCAGTTCCCGTACTATCGGCGTGGCGGGATGCCACCCATAGTTCAGGAAGAAAGGCGTCTGGCCCGTTGACCGATTTACCGTGTTGTTCGTTGCAAACTCTGCAAACGGTAACGCCTCATCCCAAGTGCGGGGTTCCGTAGCACAGTAGCTACGAAGCATATCCCCAAGTACGCGATTCATCCGCTCGGTTTGTCCATCGGTCTGCGGGTGAAAAGCAGTGGAAAGGCTGGGATGGATGTCCACCATCCGCGCCAACTGCTGCCAGAACGCCCGGCAAACTGCGAGCCACGATCTGACACGGTTTGCTTCGGCACTCCGTGCAGTCGGACTACATTCGTGAGTCCTCCGTGGCATCTGGCGATCAGCTCAGAGCGTAAGTTATCATACTGTGGCACAACCACACGTCGCTTGCCATCAGGGCATGGCTTCAGCCAATAGCCGTCAGCGTTCTTCTCCATATCCTCCAGGTTCATGGGGTCCCGAAACCAAGGATCCACGCTGTATCCAACAAGGATGCGGGAACGGAGTGTCTCACGGGTTTGTGTACGGGTTACGGCGTTCAATAACGGATGCCAGCTTAAATGATCAGCCACATTGAGCTTTCCCGCTCGATGTTCCCACTCCAAGTGGAACCGGCATAAGAACTCAAGCCAGCGCGCCTGTCGGCGGCTGAGCGTCGGTTGAGTCTTGAGGTATATCAACGGATGATGATCGGTTATGATGTTCACGTCATGTGGTCCCTCTAGATAACAGCGCCACTCTTTGGAGACGGACCAGCTCTGGAAGGGCGCCTGGGTCGGGGTGGGCCGCGTCGGCGGAGCGGCTTGCCCCTTCGGCCTCGTGGAGCCGCTGCTGGAGCGCGGCGCCCCCGTCTCACCCGTAGGACGACGTCGGGCCGCTCCTGGTGGTGCAGAACACACGTGCCGGCGGCTCGTAGGCACGCTGGCGGGTGCACGCCACCACCTATTTGGCGTTCGCGGAGGCGCTCGTCTGTGGAGGCAGGGGCCTGAGAGAAGATGGTTAAGTATGATTGGGAGTGGCGGCGGTGGAGGCGGCGGCAAAAAAAAGCAAACGGAGGAGGCAGGGGGTCGGTGTGGAGTGGCGGCGGTGGGGGCGGCGGCATGGAGGGGGG
>LSYV01000487.1:0-13762 GCA_001584585.1 Gonium pectorale | reverse complement strand
AGTCGCCGTCGCCGCCGCCGCGGCGGCGGCGCAGCCGCGTGTAATGTACGCGCCGGCGGACCTGACTGAGCGGGCGCTGCAGCTGCGGCCTAGGCCAGTTGACCTGGGTCCTGTCACTGCCAGCAGTGTGCAGCAGGGCCCGGCTTCGGCAGCGGCGCCGGGGGTGGCGGCAGGGGCGCAGGCATCGGCCGTGGCCGCCACCGCTGGGACGGGTGGAGGTGTGGCGGCTGCGGCCGCCGCTGCCCTCGCAGGGGCAGGCAGGCAGGCGGCGGGGCCGGCGGGGGGTGCGGCTGGAAGCGCGCCGCCGAGCGGTGCAACGACTGGCACGGCCGCCGCCACCGCTGCCGCCGCCGCCGTCGCCGCGCCGCCAGTGCGGGCCGCTGCCTCGTTTCAGCAGGTGTCCCCAACAGCGGCGGCAGGGGGAGCCCCGTCGCTCTCGCAGCGGACGCAGGCGCCGCCAGCGCCCCCGACGCAGCCGTCCCAGGCGTCGCAGCCCTCCCCTTACGGGTGGGGCCGCTCCCAGCAGTGGCCGTCGCAGCCGCCGCTTGCCAGCCCCGGCTTACTCCCTGCGGAGGGGCCGCCCCACCCGCAGCCATCGCAGGCTGTGGCCCAGTCCCAGGCCGCCCCGGCAGCTCGCAAGGCGCCCAGGGCGCCGCCGCCGCCGCCTCGCTTCACCGAGGGCTTTTAGCGCGGGATGCGAGGTATATGACCGCCAGGGGGAAACCGCATGGTGAACCTCGGTTCCTGTCTGGCGTCGAGCACGCCGTCGGGCAGCGGATGCAACAGGGTTGGCTGCGCCCAGTCGCGTCGGGCCGTCGGGCACGTGGGTTGCGCTGGGGTTGTGTTGAGTCTGGGTGCGGGCACCGCGGGTGCGGGCACTGGAGCACTGAAAAAAAAACAGAAATCTGCAGAGCAAGAGCAAGAGGGAGCCCGGGTACTGGGTGCGGGGTCGGGGCAGGAGGCCTTTCGCGTGCGTTGTGTGGGGTACGGGAGGACCGAAGTTGATGGACCGCGTCGGGGCAGAATGGCACCCGAACTCGTGGGCGGGGGGTGCGACGTACTCTGCGATGTGGGCGAAATGCAGTTGATGATTTGGTGCGCTGTTTCTAGACAGGTTCTACTACGGGTGCAATGGCGGGTGCGCTGGCTGCTGGCGCAGCTGTCGAGCCTTTGTTGCGTGCGGCTGTGTGTTGTACGGGCATGTACGGCGGCTTTCAGAGCAGCTGCCAGCGCGAGCGCGGCACCGGAGCGGACTAAAGCTGTATCAGGGTGTGTGTGTGTTGAAAAGGCACAACGCATACGACGAGCGCAAGCGCGAAAGTGATGGTGTGTATGACACTTGTGTGATTTGTGTACGTGAATGTGGGTGTTTGTGGTAGCACGGCGGGTGCGGTCAGCTCCCGCAACAACGCTAGCAGGCAACCGTAAGAGATCTACAATTGGAACGGGATTGTGAGAACGCGTTTTCAAGCAGGTGGCGCTCGCCGTGCAGTACCCGTATAGCGCCGCCGGGATAGCGCCGCCGATCGTGGAGCGCGGTAGGTGAGATACCTGGTCTCGATGGAGATTGCGCCGATCAAGGAGGCCTGGTGGCGCAGACATGCGGCCGTGTGGGAATGGAGAGTGGAGCGCGGGCTTACGTGGTCAAGTGAGCATCGGGATAAGGGCAAGAGGTGAGAAGCAACCCTTCAGGTGGAACTGCGCGCGCCGCGGGAAGCACTTCGACATGGATAGTTACAGGGCCGGCAGTGGGCCTGGGGAGCAGCGGTAGGCACCGCGATGTTATCCTTCAGCCATTTCGGTGCGTGCGGCTATATTCATTTTGCGCGCACAGGAGCGGGTGGCCGACACGCCATCGGCATGCATGCAGCCGTGCAGCCCGTACTCGTCCGGGCTGTGCCGCCGTGCACCCCGGACGAGTACGGGCTGCACGGCTGCATGCATGCGGACGGCGTGTCGGCATCCGGCCGCTGCCATATAATTTTCAGCTGATAGTTAAGTATCGCGGCTGCAGCTGTGAAGGCCGCCTTGCCGAGAAGCACGGAGCGTCTGAGAACTTGCATCTTGGAAGGTGACGTGAAAATATTGCGCCGCATCGAAATCAGGCCTGACCGTAGTCAAGGCTCTATGGAGCCCAGGTATGTTGATTCACGTGGGAGTTGGGGGATTCACGTATGCGGAGTCGGGGACCTTGCCCCAAGAATACCCGCACACCGCTCTATGATAAACAAAAACTGGTGCGCCCTCAGGGACGTGCTTAGGTCTGACGTCTGTTCGCCGTTTCAGTTGGCGAGGGGCACATACGGACGTGCACTATGAAATTCCCTGTTACGGTACTACGTATCGGGCCGTGGTTCGTGCCCCAACTAGCATGATAGTTCAGGTGCGCCGACGGTTTGAGTTAGTCTCTACCCACAGTCTGCAGTTCCAGAGCAAGGATTTTTGACGCCTTACGAATGACAATTACAGAGCTCTAGAGCTCTTTCATGGCCTGCGGAGAAGCACTCGGCCTTGAACATTGCTCCCTACGGTACTTGAAGATTGCGTAACCGCATGGGACTGTCTTTCGTATGGAAGGCTTGCTTCAGCTCTCAGTCCAGAGCACAGCAAAATGAGGTTGTCAAGGCGAAGCCATGCGGTGTCAGCCTGTGCCAGGCAGGCGTCGCCGCAACGCCCGGCCTCGGAGCTTCACCGGGCAAATGTGCTGAAAGCCAGGGATCCTTTATCTTGAGTACACTCCCGCCGACAATAGAAACCCAGCATGATGCAGACTGGCGAACGTATCACAAAACCGGCGACGCAAGCGTAAGTAAGGTTGCTGCATTTGCGGTATTGGATAGCTCAGTTACTTATGTCAGCCGAGGGCAAGGTCGTCGCCCGGTCGTCGCCCAACCCACCTAAACATCCCGCTCTTTCCTTGATGCCCCTGGCCTCCTGCTCATGCACAGCGCTGCGAGTCTCCCCACCGCCTCCGAGACGGCATGCTCCTGGCCGCTTCGCCGTGTGCCATCACGGTCATCAGCCGGGAGCGACCCCGGCGGGTCCTCTACCAAAACCCGGCCAGCTTGCACTACCTCGGGGACGTGATGCTGCCGCCGGAAACCAGCTACCTGCTGCCCGCCAACGGGGGCGCCAGCCGCGAGCGCCCGCCATACTCTCGGGACCCGGGGCACCCAGCCGGCCTGGGCGATGCCATCACTGGCGGCGGCGACGGTGACGGCGGCAGAGGGGACTGTGGCGAGGACGACGGCGACCTGCTCTCGCACATCTTCCTGCTTGAGCCGGGCAAGCTAGCAGAAATGATACACGAGCTCGGCCGGCCTGGGGGCACGTGGAAGGGTGCGCTCATCCGCGCGCGCGTCACGTGCTGTATGTGCGTGTGTGTTTTTTCGGTCGGTTTTCTGCCTGCCGTCGGGCTCGCCGTCGGTGTCCTCACAGCTAGAGCCATGCGCCCATGCCGCCCTGTAGGGCCGGCCCCCTTCCGGCTTTGCCTTGATTCACTCGAAATCCAAGCCACAATGACTGCCCCACTGCACAGGAATCGTGAGGGTGCCCCCGCGGCCGATGAAGCGGGCGGGCGGCGCGCGAGCGCCCGTTGCTTGCGGCGAGCCGGGTCAGTGGAGAGGGCCGTCCCAAGACCATTTCGAGCAGCTCACAGCGGCGGCTGGCGGCGCCCGAGTGCGCGGCGGCGCCGCCGCATCGTGCGCGCTGCCAACACTGCCTTATGCTGGCAGCGGCAGCGTCGCTGGCGCCGGCGGGGACGGGACGCGCGTCGCCGCCTGCCACACGGGGCCCGGTGAAGGTGCGCGGCCCTGGGTTTGGGTCTACGGGTATGCCGACCATGCAGCGGTTTGTCGTTTATGCCGGGGCGACATGGCTGCCAATCAAGGGATTGCTCAAGGCTCACGGCATCCGACTTGAAGGAGCCGGCATTGTCTGCTTTTACAGTATGGTGGGGCAATGAAGGAGGGGCTGCTGCAGGGCTCGTATTACGGGACGGAGCGTGCGTGGAGCCGCCTGGGGTACACGCCCCGGGGCTCGCCCGTGCATCCGCCGCCGCGCCTCCTGAACTGAGTTCTGCCGCGGGCGGTCGGCGCAGGCGATCTCACACGCTCGTCTGTGGCGAGCCTGGCGGCGGCTCTTCACACCGGTGCTGCCGCCGGTGACCGAACCCCTACCGAGCAGGGCTTCAGCGCCGGCGCTTTGCAGCATGGGCCGCCCGCCGAGAGCCGTTGGCTGCAGCCGCCCGCTCTTGCCATCAGCGGGATCCAGGTTGGCCCAGGACCTGCTCCGTCAGTGGCGTCCTCGGCTTCGGGCACGATGAAGAGCGTCCCTCATGCCGCGGTGAGTCGTGCAGGATGCGAGCCCTCCCTCCTGTAAACCGGTGTGCGTGCGAGGGCCCCGGGGCCCTCGCCCCAAGCCAGCGCTCCTCGCAGCGCCGCAACCTGCTCTCGCACATCATCTGCGCACGGTAGCTGTCAGGCGGCGTAATTATTACGGTAGACGCGACACCTGGCTGTTCGCATCGCAGGAGTTGGGGTGGGGGCGATCGGGGCCATTGTAGGGTCCGATCGGGGCCATCCGGATGCGTGGCAGGCGACGGCCCCCCCCTGGGCTCCCCAGCTGGCGCAGGGCAATTGTTGAAGGGCCCTGCAAGTGATGGTGCTGTTAGCGGTGGTGGTGCTGGTAATGGTGCTGGTGGTTGTTGTTGATGGTCGTGGTGGTGGTGCTGCTGCTGCTGCAGCATGCGCCTCACAGTTTCGCGCCTGCCACCGCACCCCAGAGCCCAGCGACGGCGGACACGGGCAGCTACTACCGAGCGTACTCGGGAGCCGTTGGCTTCCGCGGATCCATGGCGCATGCTAGCCGGCGGAGCAGCACCAGCAGCACCCAGCTTCTCACCTGCAGCCGCGGCCGCCTGGTGTATGGCCCGCCGCCTCCAGCCCACGTGGGTAGCTGCGGCGGGTCGTGCACACTGACTGGCGTCGACCCCGAGCGGCAGACCTGCAGCCTCTACGACTGCCTGCCCATGAACCTGCAAGGAGCGTTGCCGACGCTTGTGAGCCAAGACGAGTCCCTGGGTGAGTCAGCTGTTGGGGACCTGCATGCGGGCGGAGCGAGGGCGCAGATGAGGGTCCAGGCGGCGCAATAATAATCGGATAATGGAACAACGACCGGCAGGGCAGGCTCGGTGGACCGCCCTCGGAAAGCGCCGCCGGATGTAAAGAGCCCTGAGCAGCCGCTGGCGGGGTCTGCCCCTGGTGCGTGGGCGGTGCAGCCAGACCCATCACGCGAAGCCAAACGAGCTCGACAGTCGCGCAGAGGTCCAAATCGTTTCGCTTCCTGCGGTCCTGCCCTTCCTTGCCTCCCCTTTTCCCCCGTAGCCACCTCCACGCTGGTGACTATGCTCAGCAGCACCCTGCCCACGATCACCCCACCGGCCTCCGGCATCATCCCCCGGGACGGCCCCGCCCCGACGATCCGCCGCAACTCTGTGTCCCACCGGCGCGCGTCGGTGAGCCGCGACCGAATGCCGCCGTCTCTGGCGGCCTCTCCCTCCGGCGTTTCGAGGATCGAGAGCATGGTTGCTCTGCCTGCCTCTGCTAGCCCAAGCGTTGGGCGCATCACAGCCGGCCCCAGTGGCTGCCCAGTCATCAGCGCCGCTGCCGCAGCTGCCGACACTGTCTCCAACAGGACCGGCTCCTTTAGCTGTCTTGGCACTGTGGCCGATGGAGCACAGCGTCACGGCGACAGCGCCATGACGGCCCCGACTGCGTGGGAGCCGTCGCCCTCGGCCAACAACTCGCACCTCCTGATCACGCTCGCGGAGGTGTCCGCGGCAGCAGCGCTACCGGCGCCCCCAGCAGCGACTGAACTGCCTGCGGACCCCGAAGGCGCCAAACCAAGGCTCCTGGTGTGGCCTCTGCCGGAAGCTGCCATGTCGTCAGAAAGGCCCTCCTCTGCTATCCATCGCCGTCCGCCCGCTGCAGGAGCCGCAGCCGCGGCAGCTGCTGCTGCTGCCAGGCGACGTTCCTTGACCATGCTAGCCACAGACCATTTGCCGCGCGCGGGGAGCGCGCTGTGCCCTGATCTGGCCGCCGCTGCTGCCGGCCTCGGCGCAGGCTTGCGCCCCACCGGGACGGTGAGCCTTGGTTGGGCGGGGCCTGGCAGGCCCATGGCTTTGAGCGCCGTAAATCATGCGTGCGTGGCGGGCGCCCTAAGCCGCCTGGGCAGGCAGAGCTCCAGCCATACGCCTGCAGCAACGCCGCTGCAGTGGGACCTCCTGTCATTGCCTTCGGGGTCGGTGCCGTCCGACGTGTTTTGTCCCTTCGGGGCGAAAGCAGGGGCGCTGCCGCTGGCCGACCACGCAGCGTCTGGCGGCATGAAGAGCAGCGGAGCAGGCGGCATGTGGGCGTCCTCGTGGGCCGACGTGCTGATCGCCGGCGCTGCGCCAACGCAAACGTCGTCGGCTGCCTTACGGCCTCCTTCGCCGTTGGCTGCTGGGGATCAATGTCATCCGCGGGCGGACGAGCAACAGCAGCAGCCACACCCACGGCATGAGCAGCTTGGTCATGAGAGCTGCGGTCTCTCGGGGTTGGTGACGGTTGGGGGCGCAGAGCCGGCCTCCAGCCAGCTAATCGTGCTGGGGGGGACCCCGCGACAGGCGTGCGCGCAGTTCCCCTCGCGGAGCTTCTGGGAGGCATCAGGTGCAGACGGCTCCGCAGGGGCGACAGCCAACGCACGTCCATCGGAGGTCGCGCCGCCAGCAGTAATGCCCGGTGTGCGACCCAGCCTGGCGGTGGGTGCTGGGGCGGCCGCCGGGGCCTTTCCCCGGAGCCCCAGAAGGTTGTGAGGGCACTGGCAGGGCCATGGCGGCACCATTCCACGAGCAGCCCCATGGCAGCGCGCTTGGGGCGTGGGCGGTCTCCTCCCATGATCCATCGTCGCCGACTCTAGTGTCAACAGTGGATCTGGATCCTGCTGGTGCGGTCGCCAATGCGGCTTCGGTGCAGCCGCCAGCCGTCGTCCAAGCTGCCACCGCCACCGCTGCCGATCCAGCCACCGACAAGTGCTGGCATGAGATCTCGGCCACTTCGGCAGACGACCCCGTCACGGGCGCAGGTGTCATCATTCTGACACAGACGCAGGTCACGGCGAAGGTGGGTGCGTGCGTGTGGTGGGTGGGTGCGTGCGTGTGGTGGCCACCTCTTGGGACCGTGCGTGCTCCCGTATGGGAGCCGGGTGTGCGTGTGCGAGGGTGAGTGTGCGTGTGTGAGGGTGGTGGCGTGGGGGTGTGCGAGGGCGTGCGGGTGGGTGTGGGTGTGTGGGTGTCGCTGCGAGCTCCCAGCGTGCGCACCCGCTGTGCCCGGGGATGTGCCGACTTTGACGGCCGCACCCAAATGCGACGATGCGAGTCATGTGCGCCCGCTGCGGAAGGCCCTCGCACACTGTCAGTGTTCAGCCCGTCGCCCCGCGTTACGGACGGGGCAAGCACTCCCACACCGCTGCATGACGGCCGTCACTGGCGGCACAGGCACCGTATGCTCCGCGATCCCAGCCGGTGCCATAAACACGCATGCAGGTGGTGGCCGAGCGGCACCTCGCCCAGGTCATGGGCGCGGGCCACGAGGTGCTGGAGCAGCTCTTCCCGCGCCACGTGCTGCAGCACATCACCGAGGAGTGGGTGGCCATGGCGGCGGCGCCATGTGACGGTGGAGGCGCAGGCGGCGGTGGCGGTGCCGCACCACGGCTGGGGCAGGGCGGCGCCAGCCGCAGCAGCCGCTGGCAGCCGGTCCGGCGGGGATACGGGTCCCTGGCCACATGCCACCCCGAGGTACGGCATCGGTATGGCATTATTTCAGGGATGGGCAGTAATGGCAACCGACTCGGAAGGCGCTTGTCGGCGGGCAAAATCGTGCCTCCATGACTACCGGTATCCGTGGTACCGGTATTGGACTACCGGTACAGGTGGAACACCAAGAGGATCAAGGAAGCACAGGGCTGGCATGTATCGTGACCCTGTGTTCGGGCCCACAGGCTCCCGTACGGCCCAGCGCCTCTCACCGCCCTGCCTGTGCCGGGTGTGCTATGTGTTCGCAGGTGACCTTGCTGTTTGCGGACGTGAAGGGTGAGTGTCCTCCGGTACCAGGCACGCAGGCTTCCACCTGCACCTCGGTGTCCAGGCGCAGAGTGCGTGCGCCCCGCTCCCTGCCGGCCTCGATGCGCTGCGGCGCCACAAAAGATTTCCCCTCCGGACCCCTCCCCCCTGATCCACGTACCGAGCCACGTACCTACCGTGTGTCGCAGGCTTCACGCCCATGTGCAACAATCTGGAGCCGTGGAAGGTACGACACACCGTACAGCCGTGCATGTACGGCTCGCAACGTACGACGTGCTGCTCACGGATGCCGTTCGGTCGGTTTGTCTTGCCTGCGGCGCTGGGGCGCTGGTGGTCGATGGCATGGGCAAAAGGGCATTCCTCCGCACTCCTCGGCACTCTAGCGCGCTCGTTGTCGGGGCTTGCTTGCTTTGGCCTTACCTTAAGGTGGCCTGTCCGGTGGGAGAGTAGGCATCATGCCCGCGAGCGGGCTGACGGTCTGGAGCTGTGTTGGCGTGCTGGCCGAGAGCGTCTGGTTGCTCACGGTCGCGCCCAGTCTGCCGACCTCTCTGAACATGTCATCCTGCCGCCCCTGCAGCGGGGCTGCTGGTTGTTTTTTCTCCTATGCTGGCTGACGGGATATCCAGTACCAAACACGGAACGTTTTCACCCCAATGTCCCGTTCCAACTAGGTCATGAAGATGCTCAACGCGCTGTACTCCCGGTATGACGCCCTGCTGGATCTGTACGGCGTCCACAAGGTGTGCGCGTGCTTGTGTGTGTGTGTGTACTTGCTCCTGGCCCGTCCTGGCGGGAAAGGGCAGTGTTGGCTCGGGGCACTTGCAACTCCCCACACCGGCGGTGCACCCGCGGCGCAGCGGGGCCATGTACGGCAACAGCACTTACCTAATACTAAAGGCTTCCTGCCAGCTCGAGTGAGCTTTTCGCGCTCGCTACACACGGGCAGCGACCCATAGACATTAAGCGTGCTTGTGCTCAGGTTGAGACGATCGGCGACTGCTACGTGGTGGCTTCGGGGCTCATGACCAGGGACCAGGACGGCATGGCGGCAGTGCGGACTGCGGACGGCGCCGGGGGCCGGGATCAGCGAGACGACGACGACGGACACGCAGAGCGAGCGTTCTTATTTGCCCAGGTGGGTTGGTTTGTCGGTGGTTTCATTGTAGGGGTGCGGAGATGCCGTGCTGCACAGCGCTGGAGGGCGGGCAGCGGATGAGCCCGGGGGATGAAGGGGCGACGACGGGTGCTCCGATGTATCGGTACACGCGTGCCACTGGCTGGTCATGCCCGCAATGCGCCCCCTTCTCAATGGAGGACTGGAAAGGATGGCCGCCCTTGTGCAGCGCCGCCGGCTCACTTTGGTGCGAAACGCCCCCTGCTTTGTCGGCCTCCTGGTCGCGCCCGCCTTGCCGCCTGCCGTACAGGCCATGCTGTGCGCGGCCCGCGAGGTCGCCCTCCCCACCAGCGGCGAGCCGGTGGAGGTCCGCATCGGGCTGCACACGGGGCCCGTGGTCAGCGGCGTGGTGGGCACCCGCATGCCGCGCTTCTCGCTCTTTGGTGCGTGGAGATTGGGGGAAGCTGGGAGAGCTGAGGAGATTGGGGGAAGCTGGGGAAGCTGAAAAAGCGGCTGGTCGGGCTTGGCCCAGTCATTTAGGTGCACATTAGTCTCCTGACCTAGCAGCGCAGCCCGACGCAACGACGTCCACGGCGCTTGCTGATCGACCTTATCACCCGCAAGTGGCTTCCGTTTCTCTCCTTCATAGCCCCCCAGGCCACTGCCTGGGCCTTCATCGGTCGCACTCATTTCCATCAGGCGCAAACCGTAAACTGCAAACCGCAAACTGCAAACCGTAAACTGCAAACTGCAAACCGCAAACTGCAAACCGTAAACTGTAAGCTGCAAACTGCAAACTGCAAACTGCAAACTGCAAACGGTGCGCCGCCGCCCGCCACCCGCCGCTGCCCCGCGTGCGCCCACCCACCCACCCACCCATCCATCCACTCACTCGTCACGTCACGTCACGTCACGTCACGCAGGCGACACGGTGGCCGTGGCCAACCTCATGGAGGGCAGCGGCCAGGCGGGGGCGATCCACGTCAGCCAGGCCACCTACCAGCGGCTGCACATGACCCCGGGGGACGGCCGTTGGCGGGCCACGGGGGGTGTCCAGGTGCGTTGGGCTGCGCGCGGGCCGACGGACGGGGCGACCTGTGTTTGCTGGGGTGCAGCATTGCAGGGTGTGCTCGTGTGTACATGGGCCGTTGACGTGTTGCCCCTATGGAGTGCAGATGTTGCCCCCTGAAATAATGCGCGCCGCTGGCACGTTGCGGTGCTGCGCGCGTGGGGTGTGCAAAATATGCGTGACGTCGCGATCAAAACATGTCTAAGCCTGCTAATCAGCACAGCGTGGGGTGTGTGTGCGCGCGTTTGGCTCGACTCGGGCGTCTGCAAAACTGAAAGTTGTGCCGCACACGCGCCGGATAGGCTCGGCATCTGCCCGTGCGGCGACCCGTTGAGTTGAACCATCAAGCCGTACAACTGACAACATCTGGCGATTACCGCACAACATATGACAGCTGACTACGGCCCCATGCGCCCTTTCTCGCCTCTCCTCCTGTAACCTTTTCCACATACAAAATCTGACAGCTCACGCCCCGCCGCCACGCACCCTCGTGCGGCGGCACGCCCCCCAGGTCAAGGGCAGGGGCCTGGTCAAGACGTTCCTCTGGCGCCCGAATGCGCCCGCGGCGGAGGAGGAGTGAGGCGGCAGCCGCGATCCCCCATGGAACGAGTGCTCCTCAGCAGCCGACAGCGGCGAGCGGCCGGAGTACCGGAACGTTTTCCGTCTGAACACAATCCAACAACGCCCCTGAATAAAGCCTTGAACCATGCATGTCGCAACGCAATACGGTATAATTGAATTTGGAACCGTGGGCGAGAAGCGTGGCCGCAACTCATGGCCCCAACTCGAGGTAGGCTGACCCTGCGCGGGGTTTTGTTGCTGGAACACTGCGGCACTTGTCGCCACGCATTCGTAGCTCTCCGCGTCGTACCCTGAGCGCCACCGCGTCGGGTGTGGTTCCCATTCGGCTTTCATATGTGGAAACGGGCCCGTGACTGGGTGCGGCCCCCTAAGCACTGCGCTTATTCATGCATGTCCTTCACACGGCCAAATGTGCAGAGAGATGGGCATTTTGTTAATGCGTTGATATCGCAGCATCTTCACGCATCTTCATTGCTTTGAAGAACCCGACTTAACGGCTGCCCTTGGCGTGGTTCCGGTTTCCTGCTATCTGTTAGGTGTCTTGCGTTACACTGTGTCACTGCAAACCAATGTGTGAATGGACTCCAAAGGAGTGCCGTAATGAATGAATGGATGTATCTCCGGTTTACTGTGCGCCCGCCATTAGGGGCCGCAAAGGCGCGGCCGGGAGGGTCGGTATGTCAGCGCTGCAGCGCCTTTCGATGTGAACATGCGGCCTCGTCTTTAATGGGCTGGGTGTGGAGCAGAGTCGAAAGATAGGTGGGCGCAACGCTAGTTTGTGGCGCGTGGGATCCTTGCACTCGAGCCATCGTACTTGTCGGTATTGGTTGTATGTGGAAACGATGAGATGGACTTGCGGTGCATTCGTTTCACTGCCCCGTTTCGCGCTATAACAGCAGCTATGGACCTCCATGATGCTTTTCGCAATGTGTGGATGCTGGGGGAGGCACATCCGTCGACACTCGGTGGGCTATTGTGTGGGCGGTGTGTGCTGGGCACCATACTCACCTGTCGTGCAAGAGCAGTTTGCCGCCCTATCTGTACGACTAGAACGGCAGGGCGGCAAACTGCAGCTTTACAGGGGAGACGATGGGGCGATGGCCATTGTCTGGACGCCACCTCTGGTGGACATGCTCCCCTGCTGCTGGCATGCTTGCCAGCTCGCTGGCGTCGTGCATGAGTCAGCGGGCAGCTCGCCATGTACCGACGCGCACTCCCCACCACGGCATACGGGTACCGCGTGGTTGGCAGGATGGTTGGATGATGGCTGGATGCGGGAAAGTTCGTTGCATGCCCATGGCGGGCATGGGCATACCGTGTCTTTTGGGGAAGGAGCGTGCCATGTGCATGTGCATGGGCATGTGGTGAGGCCCGTCGTGGCCGGTATGCCTTGCCGGTGCTTACGAGCAGGCTCGCTGATGGTAGCCAGGCTCGTCAGCGCTGGAGTCTGCGGTCGGCGATTCGGGATGTACGGCAGACGCCAGCGTCCTTCGCCCGCGTACCGGTATGTCGAGAGACCGGCGGTGTCTCGGCACCCGATCACTCTTCCCGAGCATTGAGTCGAGTTTGCCTTCCCTGTCTCTGTTCTTCTTTTTTTGAGGTGACTAGGGCTTTTTTTTGAGTCCTAGTCACCTCATTTTCCTGTTTACGGAGGTCTATAACGAGTTAGCCTGTCGGCTGAACCGCTGCACGCAGCACTATTGCTCCACATGACTACATCCTTACCAACTGCACAATCCTATCAACAAGTTAAGCATTGTGGCGTGACATTCCCAGTCGGGCGCGAGCAAAACGTAAGCAAGATCGACGCCCAACCCCCAAAGTGATGGGTGGCGGCTGGCTGGCGGGGTGGGGCTCTCCGCTTGTGTGGAGCAGCCCGCCCGCCGCACACGTGCGCTGTGTTTGGCACGAAGCACGGCACGACGTGCAGTAGGCTGCATCCTCGTACTTAGGGTCGCTCACTTTCAGAAAAAGGAGAACCAGCAACGGGGAAGGCAGCCTCTACGGACATACATACCCGAAGTTGACAGCCCCGTGATACCGCAGCTCACACCGCGGCGCTCCTCACCCGTAGGTGTGTTCACAATTTTTTTTTGCGTCGCGAACATAGAGCGAGCGAGCGGGGGCGCGAGCGCGGCTCCTGCACTACCGGTTCTGCTGTCTGGACGTGTCTGGAGGGCAGCCCAGCCCAGCCCAGCTCAGCCAGCCCAGCCGCCATTGCAGCGTTAAGTCACTCGGGGTCCCCCAGGGCAGCGGGCGCCACGTAGCGGGGTCGCGTAGCGGGTTACTATGCGTAATGGGTTGTTGGGCTGCCGGCTAGAATGCCAGACTGCTAGACTGTTTGCCTCACCTCGCTCGCCTACCTCGCCTAGTCTGTTTGCAGCATGTCCACATGCACGCACGTTCGCATGACGTAACACACCCGAGGGTGTGATGTTTCCAGCAGGACGCCGAGTACAGGGCATGGCGGGCAAGGTATACCGTATACGAGCAGACGGGCCCTCCCGGTGTGTAAAGCCTTGCGAGGTACGATTATGCGCCGCTGCGCCCACAGTCCACGCTCCCATGTGTGTATGCGGGCGCGGTCGTTACGTTGGGCCAGACCAGTGTTAAGGGGGCGACTGCTTGTTGCGGGGCTTCTGAATGGCATATCCCACTCTACGTGCTGTCAGCCTCACTGCTGCTCTCCTGAGTTTGTGCATACGTTGCAGTGCCCCACATAAACGCGGCATTGGGCAAAGCGCTATGCAAAGCCGAAGCCAGATCGATGGAACGGGAGCGGACTGGCGAACGGAGGGGCAGGGCGGGCAGGCTACCGGTACCCCCCTGTCATGACGGGATGCGTGCGTGCTCTATCTAGGACCAGGGGCTATCCCTT
>LSYV01000483.1:0-13820 GCA_001584585.1 Gonium pectorale | reverse complement strand
TACGCCAGCACACGTCATGAGCGGTAAAAAGGTCAAGAGGCGACGAGAAAACGGATTCCCTCGTACCTCGGCCGCGGGGTCGCACTGACCTCTGTCGTACATGTACGTCACGCGCCGTACGTTATCTTGTCCGCCTGAACACAACGCACCAATTGGAACGGTCGTAGAACACCTCCTCCACCACGCCCCACGGCTCGCACCCACCTCCGCCTCCGCCACCGCTGCCACCTCGGCCTGCTGCTCCCGTGGCCCCTCCCACAGCGCCTGCCCCCTCGTGTCCCTGCGCCTGCGCCTCCTCCCGCTCCTGCCTCTCCTGCCTGCCATGCCGCTCCTCCTCCCCGTGCTCGCGCTCTTTTGCGGCCCCCTCCCGCTCCTCCTCCCCCGCCGGCCCCGCCCGCAGCGCCTCCTCCGTCAGCGCCCTTAGCTCGGCGGCCGTGAAGAGGTGGTAGTAGCGCTGGAACACCACTGCGCCCTTGGCCGCGTCCACCTGCACGGAAAAACGGAAACTTTAGCGGACGGTGGAGCGTCGTAGACGGTAGCGGGGCTCGTGGTGGTTGAGGCCGGGCATGTGCCTCTGGGGGGGGTACTGGCTACTAGCGTGGCGAGGAAGGTGACAGAAGCGCTCGTTCCCACGACCGCGTCCTCGGCCGCCGTTGTCCACCAGCAAACACGGGTCGTGGGGGGTGGGTCGGTGACACCAACGGGGGAGGACACGGGAACCACGGGGCACACGGGGGACACGGGGCACACAGGGGACAGAAGGGAGGATGCACGGCTCACACCACCGACACACCGACTGCCCGGGCCGCACCTTGGGCGCCGGTCCGGCCGCCTCCGCCCGCTCCCGCGCCACCTCCACCTCCTCCGCCTGCGCCTCCGCGGCTCGCGCCGCCCGCGCCGCCTCCGTGCGGTGAAAGGGCAGGTGCCAGGGAACAAAGTAGTCCTCGCCGCCGTCCAGCCCGCCGCCGCCGCCGCAGCCGCCAACGCCGTCCGACCCGCCGTCCTCCAACCCGCCGGCGGCCCGGGTTCCGCGCCCGCCAGCAAACTGCTGCGAATGCGAGCCCGGCGCCGCGAGCCCCTGGGCCGCGGCGCAGGCGCCGCCGGGGTCGCCTTCGACCGCGTGCGGGCCCTCACCTTGAGGCGGGCTTGTCGCGGCGGCCTCCTCGTCGACAACCGCTGCGCCCGCCGCCGCTGCATCCGCCGCCGCCGCGCCGGCCGCTACTGACGGCGCGGGTATGCGCGTCCACTTGGCGATTGTCTTCTTGGGGTCCTCCTGCTCCGTCGCCCACACAGTGACGATGGCGCGCCCTCCGCCGCCGCCGCCGCCAGCGCCGGCACCGCCGGCGGACGGCGGCCGCAGCGTCCGCAGCAGCTGCCGCAGCAGGGCTATCCGCCGCCTGGGCGAGGACAGGTGGTGCAGCACGGCGATGCATAGGGCGCCGTCGGCGGAGGCGGGGCGGTAGGGCAGGCGCAGGGCGTCGGCGACCAGCGCGTCGGCGGCGGGGGGCGAGGCGGCGGGGGGTAGGCCGGGCGGATGCAGCCGCTGGGCCGCCTGGGACACCAGGCCTGGGGGTTTGCGTGTGGGGGTGAGGTGACATGATTGTGAGTGGGAGTTTACCGAGCCGTCGGGGATACTCAGCGATAACTGATGAGCGTGGTGGCTTTTCGCTTGACACCCGCAACCGCTTCCCAACGGACTCTTGCCAACCGCCAACCGCTCTCACCAGCGCTGATGTCGCTGCCCAGCACCGCCAGGTCACGCCGCACGGCAAAGTACTTTCCGTTGCCGCAGCCGACGTCCACCACCACGCCGCCCCTGGGCAGCGACTCTATGAAGGAGCGGACGCGCGGCCATATGGCGAAACTGCGAGGGGGTTTGCGGAGAAGGGTGTGTGTGTGTTCGGCATGCGTGAGGGGGCGGTGTGTGTATGGGTGTAATACGGAATGTGTGTGTATGGGTGTGTGTGAGGGGTTGGGTGGTCGGGAGAAGCTGCGAGGGGATCGGGTCGCCAACTCCGAGTCCTTATGGCGAAGCTGCGAGAGGGGGGCGGGAGGGGGGAGGAGTCACCCAGCAACAGTGCGTGAGGCCGCGACGGATGCGACGGAGGGGCACTTTGTGGAAACCCGAGCTTCGGTGAACTGGATGAACCACGCCGTGCCTCGTCAGCCAGCAGCAGCAGCCATCAGCCTGTAACCACCTCTCCGCCTGTAACGTTTCCATAGAAAAAAGCAGCCATCATCAGCAGCCATCATTATCAGCAGCAGCACAGTGCGCATCGCATACGTACCGCATCGGGGCGGCCGTAGTGGTGCCGCATGCGTCACCATTTGCACGCACCAGCACGCCCACCCCTCGACAAGGAACACTGCAAACCCGTCCCCAGTCCCAGCACGCACACCAGCACACACACCATCACCCCGTCGACTACCTCTGGAGCTGGGCCCTACAACGACCCCATCGCTTTCGCGCTTCCGCTGGTCGTATGCGTCGTTTCGTTTCAACACACCAGCCTGCGCCCACCCCTCGAAGTGCACGGCCTCGCTCCCGTCCCCGGCCATCCCCCGTCCCCGGCCATCGCCGGCCGGGCCACCTGCCCAACAACCCAAACGTTCGATCCCACCCTAGACCCCTCAACCACCCCCGCAGCCCCCTACCCATGCGCCGAACGCCGAGCCACCCTGGGACGAGGGCGCCCCCCGCCCCCCGCACCCCCGCAGGCGACTCGGGACTAATGACACGCGTCTCCGCCCCCCCGCCCCCCCCGCAGGCGACTAGGGATTGATGACACGCGCCTCCGGCTGACCCATTGTTCCGCGGACGCCTTCCAACCGCGTGCCCCGCAGCACCTCACCGGGTGGAGCTGAAGTGCGGAGCGATTGCGTCGTACACCTTGTGGACGTACTGGGCCTCCAGGGCGGCCAGGCGGGCCTCGTCCTCGCCCTCGCCACCTGACGCGCCGCCTAATGCGCCGCCGCCGCCGCCGCCAGCCTCCCTGACGCCGGCGTCGGCGGCGTCGGCGCCGTCAAGGTTGCCGTAAGCCCCACCGCCGGCCCCCGCTCGCGCCCCGCTCAAGGGAGCGAGGGAGCTGACCGCTGCTGATGCCTCTGACGCGCCAACGGCGACGGCCGGGCCCGGCTGTGCCTGCCCTGCCCCGCGGCAGCCCTCCCCCGTAGTGTCACCGGCGGCGGCCGCACTGCCGCCCGCGCACGCAGCACCGCTGCCGCCGCTGCCGCCGCTACTGCCGCTGCTGCCACTAGCAGTTGGATCAGCGTGGGCAGTGCCCTGCGCGGTGCCGGGTTGGGCGGCGCTGTGGCCGCTGGCCGCTGCCGCCGGGGGGAGGAGGGAGATGCGCGTGGGGGGCAGGGAGCCCTGCGAGCGAGGGAGGTGAGGAGGGAGGCACGCGGGTGAGGGAAGGGGCGGGGGCGGGGGCGTGGTGGCGCTGGGGGGTCCTTGGGAAGCCGCGCCGAGGTGGGGGGGGAGCATACGAGGGTTGTGCACCCTGCGATGACCCGTTACGAGTCACACCCAACAGTTCACGATTTACGGTTTGCGGTCCAACGCAACAGTAAAGTAACAACTGCTAACGGTCAGCAGCCCGTGTGGGTTACGGTGGACCAGCCCAGGGCCCACTCAGCGCCCACCCACCATCTGGCTGTCGCAGGTGTCTGGGAAGGCGCAGTCGCATGGGAAGCCGCGGGCCTGGGGGGCGGGGGCGGGGGCGGGGGTTGCAGAGGAAAAGGGGGTTGCAGAGGGAAAGGATACAAAAACAGAGCCGCGGGCCTGGGAGGGGAATGATGGGGTGGGGTTGCAGAGGGCGTGGGCATCCGCGGGGTTGTGGACGACCTGCAAAACTGGCATGGGGGGGGGATCCGCGGGGGCCCCGGCCCGGGATCGAGGCCCTTGCGGGTGCTACACCCGAGTTGCCTGGCGAATCTGAGAGAGGAGCGGCCCACGGGTCGGCTGGGGTGCGTTTTCCCGACTTTTCCGCACTGCCACGGTCGCCAAAGGTCGCCTCAGTCCGTCCTCACAAGCCAAACGCTGGAAAGATCAGCAGCACTCAGCAACCGCGCGCCAGGACTAGTAACTTTCTCCGTCCCGCCCCACGCCGCAGCTCCCTTCCGCGACATGCGGCGGTTCTGGGTAAAGCTGCCCCGTTCCAAGCTGTCCCAAAGCACGTAACCCAAACCACGTGACCCAACCCACGCCGTCACTGGTCCCCCGCAATGGTGACCTGGTGGACTCATCCCAAGTTGGAGACCCACCCTTCCCTCACGACTCCATCCGCACCTTTCGGAACGTCAGCGACACCCGGCGGCCCCGCGGCAGCAGCTGGCCGCCCAGCAGGTCCCCCACGCGGTGCGGGATGTAGTGTTGCCTGGGGGTTGACAGTTGGAGGTTGGGAGTTGACGGTTGGGTTCGGCAGTCGACGGTTTGCGGACACGGCGCTCCCAGCCCGCCCAACGTCGGCGGGAAGGCGCGTGTCCCGCACAGCCGTCTGCAGAGCGAGGGTGCCGGCCCCAAATGCCCCCCGCCCCCGCCTCACCACGCGTATCGCGACTCGCCGCCCATAATGAGCAGCGACCTGGGAGGCAGCAGCAGCGGCCTGGCCGCCTCGCCCCGCCGCATCTCCATCACCGCCGTGCTGCCCAGGCTCAGCGAGATGATGGGGCCTGGGTGGAAGGAAGTTGAAGAGGAAAGCATGACGACGGGAACGGGTGGGTGGGTGGGAGGGAGACGGAGCGGTAGCGCTGTTCAGGCAGATGCAGGTGTTTGACGGGGACGACGACTGGGTAGGAGGGAGGCCGCATAGTCGCGTAGCCGCCTCCCAGCGAGGCCGGGGGGTAGTAGGTTAAAAGGCAGCGAGGCGGGGGGAGGGGGGCAAAACGCGGTGCGGGAACGAGAGGGGACCGGATAGGGCCTGTGGCTATGGCACCACCCGACACGCGAATGAAGCCATTCACCGGTCACCCGACAAGGACACGCCGCCGGGAGTCCCCCACGCGACACACACGGCCACAAACCGTATCGTGGCGACAGCCGTCAAGGCCGCCGGTCACCGGTAGCAACCAACGACCCAACCTCTAACCGTCAACCATTCACGCGACGGACGCACCCGTAAACGCCGAGTGGGTGTCCACGTGGGGCGCCAGTCCGACGCCCGGCTGGTACTCGTTGACGGTTAGCTGGTCGATGGGTTGGGTCACCTGGCGGTTGATACAGTTGGGAGTTGACGGCCGGTTCGTTGTAAGCCCCGCCGCGAGGGCGCAACGCAACGCGCGTCGACGCGATCGTCGCCCCAGCGCCAAATGCCACGGCACCTCTTAACACCCTAACGGGCCAGCCCTACGCCAGCCCTACGCCCCGGGAGCCCACCTCCGGCAGCTCGCCGATCCGCTCCGCCAGCGCCGCCGCCCAGGCGGGCAGGGGCCCCAGCGGCCGCGCCAGGTCGACGTTGCGGGTCTGGTGGTGGTGGTGCGGGCGCAGGTGGTGCGGGGGCAGGTGGTTGAGCAGGGGGGAACTCAGTCCGTGGGCAAGCTAAACGAGCAGGGGTGGGGCAGTGGGTGGCCGGGGGCGAGGCTGCGGCCCAACCATGTCATGGGTGTAGGGCGTCTGGGTACGGGCGCTAAGGGCGGGAGGAGTGGGCCCCCCGGGAGCGGACATACCACGACGGCGGCGGCGCGGGCGGCCGCCGAGGCGGGCAGGCTTGGGCGTGGGAGGGCTTTGGAGCTTCCCGCCTCACCTGATTCCCCCCGCCACCTACAACGACGCGCCCCGTCTCTTCATGTCGACAAACGGTTTCTGGTTAAAGAAGCAGTGCACTTAGGTCACCACCACCGTTTCGTTTCGTTTGCGCTCCGTGCCTCCCTCCTCTCCTCATCTCCCCCTGCCAAGGGCGTCATGCCGGAACTTGGAATCCGCACCGCCGCGTTCGTCGCGGGGAACCTCGTGCCAAATCAACGGCGCAGACGCACCCTGGGCCCCCCTGGGTGGGTCATACACTAGCTCCAGGCCATGCGCCACCCGCGCCCCGCCGCACGACCCGAGCGACTCGGCCCCACCCCATCCCCCGCCCCCTGGGTCCCCTGGGCCACACACCCATCCTCTTCCCTCCCCCAGAGGGTCATATGCACGATACAAGCCGTGCGTGCTTGTCCGCTTCCAGCGGCTGCTGCCGCCAATTACAGCATTAGCGGCTGCACCCACCGCGTAGTCGAAGCGGTATCCATAGTGCTGCACGCGCCGCCGAGCCATGGTCTCCCAGCCGCTGCCGCCGCCACTGCCGCCACAGGCTCCGCTGCTGCCAACAGCTCGACCTGCACACGCCTCCGCTGCCGCCCCCGCAGCCGCCGCTTCCATAGCCGCCGCCGCGGCTTCCTCCTCCGCCGCGGCCGCATCCACCGCCGCCAGCAGGTCCCGCTCCTCCTGGACGGTTATGAAGTCCGGCAGGAGGACCAGCCCCGGCACCCCCAGGTCCTGGGCGGAGGTGGCGACCGGGCGCGGCACGGGGCGCTGCTGAGGGGAGGGGACGCGGCAGGGCGCGCAGCGCGGCAGCGGCACGGTGGGAGGGGATGTGGCGGGTAAGGAAATTTAAGGAAGATGGGAGACGCAGCGGAAAGCGGCACGGGGCCGAGTCGGCGCGGGCGGGGGACTATAGCCTGTAGATAGGGTCTAACGGCCGCCTCCTGTAAATCTCAGGAGCAGCGGCGGGTGGTGACGGGAATTTGAAAGAAGCATGGTTTGACAGGAGTGGGCTGGACGCCAGCCGCCGTCGCCCGCGGTGGCGGGAGGAGTAGGGGTACCGCACGACGGAGTGGGAGACGAGTTAGGGGCCGTGGGGGCCTGGAATCATGGTGTGTTATAGTATCACCGGCAGCCCTGGGGCTGGGGTCCCGCGGCCCCGGGGCGGCGCCGGCTAGGACCGCGGCACGTGGGCGAGCGGCACCGCCCTGGGGCCGCGGTACCCCTGGAGCGTGGGGCCCCTGGAGCGTGGGGCCCCTGGAGCGTGGGGCCCCGGGAGCGTGGGGCCCCAGGGCTGCCGCAGTGCCCTGCTGGGTACGCCACAGTTGCAACAGGTCCCCCGCCGTGCGCTGCGACCTCAGCCCTGGGCCCTGGGACCGGGGCCCATGACCTCTCCCGCAGCGGGGAAGCCAGCAGCCGAAGGGTGCTGCCTTCCCGCGGAGCCGTCCCCAGGGGTGCTGTACAGCGGTTCCGTACTGTGTCGTACCTTGTCCCTCCACACCTCGGCGAAGTTGACCGCCAGGCGCCGCCCGTCCGCAGCATCCCAGGGGGCGCCCCGGGGCACGGCCGCAGCTGCGGCGGCAGCGTCCCCCTCCGCCTCAAACTCCAGGAACGCGTGATGATGAAGAAGCGGCGGAGAAGAGGGCGCCGCCGTCGACGAGCGGGCCGTGCTGCCTGTGTCGCAGGCCCGGGCGCCATCGGCAAGGGTGCCATCGCCCCGGATGCCCTCGGCTACAGAGTCGCCTTCAGCACCAGCGCCGTCGGCAAGCCCAGCAAGTCCAGTGCCGCCGGGGGCTTTGGCGCCGCAGCCCGCCGCCGAAGGCCCCTCGGGCAGTACCACGTCGGGGCGGCCGTAGGGGGCGAAGAGCTCCGCAAGCTGTTGTGCCGTCATGCCATGCACCCCGCCGACCCAGAGGTACCTGCCGGGTGGAGGGGTGTGTTCGTCGGATAAAAGATGTACTGTATGGCGAAGATGACGTGGATTGACCGAGGACATTGCCACGCGCCAACCTGCGGCCCCCACACATGCAGCCTACCGTGTGATGGCACCTGGCGGTGCCTTGACAAAGCCCATTCCTGACTTCCTTCAGAAATGCTAATTCGAAACATGACTCATCGCTGGCATCGCTTCAAGGTGGATATGGTCCTACGCCGGAATGTACCGTGTACGTCTGCTGCTTGAGTGAGATGTTATGAAGGGGTGTATAGTTAGAATATGTTTACACGCATCCACTCTTGCGATGTGCCCATGGACTCATGCTGGATCCAGTACGGCGGGGGAAGGTTGGGGCCGGTTGGGACGCGGAGGTTGTGATCCAACGTGGGATCCGGGGGATGGGCACGAAGGCGAAGCTGTGTTGGGGCAGCGGCCCCGGGGGGGGGATGAGGCGGGGACGAGGAGGCAACGGCGTAGGTGTGGGCGAGGGAGGCCAGGCACAGACAGGGGCGGCGCAGGTCTGCCATGGTGTGAGAGCCAGAGCACTGCCACTTCTGCGTTTAGCTCCCCTCGCTTGCTGATGTTGCAACGCGGCACCGCACGCAAGGTCGTGGCTCGCAGCCTTACATTGTATCTTCTTGCCCACGTCAGGTGTCCTGGCCTTCCAGGGCCGTCACACAAGGGCGGGTCGTCCCTTCCTTCCAAGGTAATTCACTCCGTTTTACTCGTCTACGCGAAGCCAGGCACCGACAGAGGCCGGCCATCGAGCCCGCCACCAGCTGATGCCACAGCACGCAAGAGGCGTCGCGGCAGGGCCGGCAGCAGGCAGACAAGCTAGTCTGAGAGACGAAGGGACCCAGTTAACGGATCCGGACTGGAAGCAACCGGCAGCAAACTGGAAGCAACCAACCCTGCCAAACAACAGAGCAAGGGTGCAGCGGTCGCAGTTGCGCATGCATGGGTATGAATACTGCGCGCACGCTACGTAGGCCGAAGGGTGCCACGGCCAACTTGATTGGCAGTACGGTATGTCATGCACACGCAACACAGTCAACGGCCAACTAACCAACTGTCAACCACTCGGTAGTGCGCGCGTGGCGCGCCCTCGTCACCGTTCAGCAGCATTTGGTAACAGCATGCATGCCCACGCGTATGCTTAGTACTGCGAATGCGCTTATTGCATTCCGCAAGTTCCGAGCCAGCACGCACACGCGGCGTGCACACGCCGTACGTACACACGCCGTACAATGCTCCGTTCTCTGCTTCGCGCGCCAAGGATACCATACTTGAAGCACAACGGTTATGGCCTCATACAATCGTAAAACTGGCTCTCTGTCCTCCTGTCCGCGACGAATCAATGGGAACAGACGAATAACGCAGTACAGCCGTGCGTGTTGCCGTGCATTTATTACCGGCTAGAACTACGAATTAGAATTACGGCGTACAGCGCGCCAACTGCTGTACGAAGGACCAGGTCCCTCTCTGCTAACCCCCAGCCGTTCCCAGCCACTTCTTGTCTTACCATTCCTGGGTCCAGTTCCGCAGTGTTAGTGTACCCGCCAGGCCCGCCGACCGGAGGGCCTCGTTCGCCCGCCGTACCACCCCCAGCGCCCCGGCCATCCCCTCCAAGGCGTCGCCGTCCAACGAAAAGCCGGCGTCCATCCAAAGCCCCACCCCCAGGGCCGGCGCAGCAGCAATGAGTGCCGGCAGCAGGCGCAGCGGGTCGCGGGGAACCGGTATGCCCTCATCGTCCGCCACTCCCTCGTGCTCCAGCTGCCACACCGTCAGCTCCAGGTCCAGGCGCCGCAGCTGCTTCAAGGCCGCCAGCAGTGGCAGGCCGTTGGCGGGGAAGGAGCAGGCGAAGAGGCAGAGCGCCTGTGGGGCGCAGGGCGGGAGGGCGAGGCCAAGGAGAGCTTGACGCGCCAGCGAGGTCGGGACCTAGGAGACGCACACGGATGCGGCCTCTCCCATACATGACAGAAGGAATTGCGGCGGACGGCTGGAGGAGGGTTCCGGTTTGTGGATCAGGCGTGCCTAAAGGGGGAGAGGGCCGGTCGGAGAGCAACGCCCGCGACGAAACCCGGCAGCAGCAGGGCGCACCCACAGGACGCAACGAGGGGTGCCCTGCTGCATGGGCTGCCCGGCTGCATGGGCTGCCCGCGCGCGGCGGCGCTGGGCGCCATGAGACGCCATACTTCCGTCGTCCGAGCAGTGCATGGGCTGCGGCCACCCGGGTTATTATGGCCGTTATGGGTTATTGTGCTTGGGTCCCATGCCAAACCCCAGGGATCATAAAGCCCGTGGGCGATGGCAACGTGTTCGACATGTGAGCCTGTAGGCCCGTGGTAGCTTCTTCGACGGCGCCCGCCCCGTACGGGAGCACAGCCAACAGCTCTTGCTCTTTGGGGGCCACTGTGATGGTGCTGGCTTGGCCGCCACTAGGACCCAAACCACCACAGCCCTCAGCCACAACCGAACCCCCACCTGGAGACCCGAGATGTGCTCCACGATGGTGGCAAAGTCGCGAGCTGCCAGTGCAACGCCGCCCAGTCGCAGGAGCGTCAGACCGTGGCCGCCCAGCGCCGCCAGCCACCGGCCGTGGTGCTGGGCTGCGCCAGCAGCCGCCGATCCGCAGCCGAGACGCCGCGGCCGCCTCCCGCCGTCCGTTCCACCGCCTCACCAGCCGCCGCCGCCTTCCTGGCTGCCGCCGCCGCCACCGCCACCTCATCAGGCTCGGACTGGTTACCGTCGCTGTCGCTGTCATCGTCGCCGAAACCCACGGGTTGCAGCAGACTCCAGTCCCTAGCCCGTGTGCACATCACGTGCAGCGCCAGCGCTCGTGGCGGCTGGCGCCTCGGCCGAGGCACACGCCCTGCCGAGGCGCTGGCCCGGGGAGCGCTGCCCGATGGGCCGGAGCCGTCACCCTTCTCCCCCTCCTCCTCCCGGCCCTCAACGGCATCCTTCCCCTCGCACTCAAGGCCGGGCGCCTCCGCCCCTGCCGGCCCCTGCTCGTCGGCAGCGGTCCGCAGCCCGAAGAAGCGGAACGCGTCGCACAGGGCCGCCTCCGCCGCCGGCCACAGCGCGCCGTCGGCGTCGGCCAGGTCGTCCAGCAATGCCCGCAGCGCCAGCACTGCGCCCGGGGCGTCGCTGCGGGGAACGGAGACAGTCAGGCTGGGAGGCAGCTCGAGGCAACCCGGCAGATGAGCGTCGGGCATGCCATTGCACAGCTCAAGCCGGACCAGAGACGGCGGCAGCAGCAGCCGGGGCGGTCGCGGCGGCGCGGACGCACTGCGGCTGTCCGCGCGCTCAGCGGCCGCCGCCATCGCTGGTCCGAGGGCGGCTTCACCGGCAGCTTCCGCTCCCTCCGATGCCTCATCCGTATCCTCCTCAGGGCCCAAGTCCAGCTCCGGTGGAGGCAATAGGTCCGCAGCGTGGAGCCGCGTCAGCGCCGTCAGCGCCTCCAGGCCACCGGTGGGGCCCTCAAGCTGCAGCTCGATGTGGCTCACGGACAGCTCCGCCAGCCGCGTGAGGTGCGTGATGAGACCGACTGGCGTCTCGGTGGTGTCGCGGAAGCCATGGAAATCGGTGATGCCGTCGATGGTCAGGCTGACCAGGTTCGCGAGCGCCCCACCGCCCAGGAGCGCCTCCAGGGGGCCAAACTCGACGGCGTTTCTATCGAAATCGTATAGGCGCAGCGAGGTGAGCTGCGACAGGCCGCCGATCTGAGCGGCGCTGTGGTTATCTAGGCGATCCGGGTAGTGGTCGGCCAGTCCCAGCGTGAGGTCGCGCAGGCTGCTGCAGGCCAGCAGTGCGGGCGCCAGGCCGGCGGGGAACAGCCAACTGGGCACGTCAACTAGCTCGAGCGACAGCAGGGTCGGTGCGCCCTCGCCGTGGCTCCCAAGCACCGCAAACACCCCGGAGTGATGAACGCGCTTGGCGCCAAAGCTGACAGAACACTGAAGGCGCATGGAGTTCAGGTTGGGCAGGGCGGCCATGACGGCGCGGGACACGTCTGCGCTCAGCAGCTCCAGGCAGATGTCCAGGTGGCTGACCGCCCGCAGGCTGTCTGCCGGCAGGAGGGGCGGCGAGGCGCCGGGGGCGCCGGCGGACGTTGCGGCGCGTCCCCCCTACGGCCGACAGCAGGAAGGACCGGCTGCGAGGGCGAACGGGTGGCGTGAATTGTGAAGCAAGAGGTGCGGTAGGCGGCGTCAAACAGTGACACGACGAGCGAACCAAGTCTTGTGATCTTACATGGCCCGCTGCCCCTCCTCCATCGGCCCTTGCTTCGCCCAGCCTGATGCTCAGCTTCCGCGGTCGGCAGCCCCGCCGCAGCTTGCCCAGCGCCAGCTGAACCAGTATATCGCTCGTAAGTGTCAGCGTGTGATAGCTGCTCTCGAGGCTGAGGCGCGAGACGTGCGCATCGTAGGCGTTACGACCATCGCGGCACAGGGCCCGGATTGCCTGTTTGTCGGAGTTAGACTTGATGTGCTAAAGAATATGTGGCAGTAGGATTTTCCAGAGCCCTGACAGGTCAGAGCCCTGACTACTGGAGCAGCTCCGCATTTGCCCCGCCGGTTTTCAAAAATGGCTGACCTCTCAATAAGGAAATGACGTGGATGGAAAATTGATCGATTGCACGATGGTATGGAGCAACTAACAGCACGATGACGTCGCGTTATGGTGTACGGCGGCGGGTTCGTGGCGGTGTAGGCACGCAGGCATGGTGTATGTACGGCACCTAGCACTTGCACAAACCCTTGCCACTACTGATCAACCATACGTGAAACTTCGACATAACACGCGCATGTATCGTTAGCTCACCGCCTCACACATAACATACAGTTACTGCTGGCTGGGCCATGCGCGTGCTGCAGGCCCTTGTACAAACAATTCCAATGCCTACAGCGAGCGGTACGTACACGAACGGCTCCCCAATCGTCACCCACGCTGTCCTGTTGCTGGTTGGCGAACAAAGTTCTCAAGGCGTCAGCCCGCCGATGCTACCTGGAGCTCGTCGGGCCTGAGACAACCCTCCGTACGCGTCCCACTCCGTCTGCGGCGCAAAGGCGCCTCCATCTCTTTGCGCCCCTATCTTCACACCCTTCCATCCGCCCCCTTCCCCGTAGGGACCGCCCTGGTAGGTTCAGCAAGAGGCCCTCCATCCTGGAGGCGCGGCGAGGCGCGGCGAGGCCCGAAGCGGACGAACGTGGAAGACACCAGGGAAGTGAAGATGACTTCAGCGGGCTCCCTCTTTCTCTGCAGATTTCTCCTTTGTCAAAGGCGGCGGCATAAAAAAAGCGGCGGACGTGGCGGCCCTGGGCCGAGTAGGTGCAGGAGGGGGCGTCCGGGACAAGGCGTGCCGTGTGGACCAGCTGGGCGTCAGCCGTCTGGGTGCTGGCGCGCTGGAAGCGTCGTCAGGACTTCAATGCCGGCGAAGCCCTCCAGGCAGGTGCGGGCCAGCTGGTCGATGGAACGGCAGAAGTTGTCGAGCGGGATGTTTGTGTAGAGGAGGGTGAAGTCGTAGGCGGCCATGGGGTCCACTGCGGCGGCGGGGATGGCGGCAGCGTTGAAGCGGTGGACGGTGGTCATGACGTCGGCCGAATTGAAACAGTACCATGGCTCGGAGTTGTAGGCGGTGCGCCAGCGGCGGCAGAATTCAGTGGAGACAGCGCGGAGTGCGGCGGTGACAATGTCACTGAGTTCCGAGGCCGGGCAACGTTGCGAGCAAGCCAGGAAACGGATGGAAGGCGGGGCCTTGTGCATTTTCATGGTGCCTGCGTAGTAAGCTGGTTGGAGTGACGTATCATACCGGAGGCCCCAGGGGCGGAGCCTGTCATTTTCCCGCGCGAAGTGAGATGCCATCGCGTCGGCAGTGGTGGCCTGGTAGTAAGCCGGTGCGGCCACAGAACCAGCGGAGCCCAGAGGTGTGGCGGTAAGTGGTGGGTGCCGCGGCGGGCGCGATGTGGGGGGCGGCCGGGGCGGGGACGGTGGAGCAGGAGGGGCTGGAAGGGGGGGGGGGGGAACGGCCGACGTCTGCGATGGCCTGGAGGGCGGTGGGTGGCAGCAGCAGGGGTGTCGCGGCGGGCCAGTGCGGCGATGGGGGGCGTAGCGGCGGCGGAGGTTTCGTCGGGGGCGGGGCCGGGG
>LSYV01000462.1:5655-16697 GCA_001584585.1 Gonium pectorale | reverse complement strand
ATGTGGCGGAGTGGCCGTGGCGCGTGGGCAGGCGGGGTGTCCCTGCACAGTTGCTGCGGGGCAACAGCGACTGGGCGTCAGCTCAACATCACCACTCAAAGAGCCAGCACACCCAAGATTCGCCGGCCGCAAACCGTATCTCCGCCTATCTGCGTTCGCGCCCGTTGCGCCGGCGCCCTGCACTCAGCACCGTCCCATTGCACGACCCTTTCCCCCTTCAAATCCGACACCCACCTCTCTCCACCCCCGCCAAATGCAGGTGTCGGCGGAGGAGTTTGTGGAGGCGATGGGCAGCCTGTTGTCCCACGTGGACAACGAGGCTGAGCTGGACGACATGGTGCAGCGCATGCTGCACATGGCGGCGGACGTGGACCCCGCCAACGAGGTGGAGCCGGCCGCGCTGGCCACCTTTGTGCGCGGCCTGCGCACCCACACTGTGGCGGCGCAGGTGCGGGGGAGGGCCTCCCAAGTCATGTTTTTGCGCCCCTAGCCACTCCCTCCCTCCCTCCTGCTCCCCCCCTCCCTCACTGTCAACCGTTTGCTCCTTTGAAACCCCCCTCCCTCGTCCCCCCCTCGCCTTCCCCTGGCGCCCGGCCGTTAAACATCCAAGCCCTCCCTCTCAAACTTTCCCCTCCCTCCCCTATCACGCCCCTTCCCCTCGCCGCAGCTGCCCACGTCCACCGTGCTGGACAAGCTGACGGGCCGACAGCCCATTGTACTGCTAGACGTGCGGCCCGAGGAGGAGCGCGCCGTGTCCACCATGCCGGGGGCCATCCCCCTTACGCTCACGCCCGCGCCCGCCGCCACGTGGGGCTACGCCCTCGCCGGCGGCGCCGCCGCCGCAGCAGCGGCGGTGCGCGAGGCACTGGCGGTGGTGACGGCGGCGGCCATGCCGACGGCGCAGCCGCCGGTGGCGGCGGCGTACTGCAGCACGGGCGAGCTGGGCGGCGTGGCGGCGCTGCTGCTGAGCGACGCGCTGCGCCTGACGGTGTACAACATCTGCGGCGGCATCATAAACTACTACAACCAGGGGGGCAGCGTGGTGCGGGTGACGGATGGCCCGGGCGGCCGCTTGGTGTCGACGCAGGTGCAGGCGCTGCATCCCGGCAGCGCGCAGCAGCGCGCCTTCGTCACGCGCCCCAATAACTGGCGGTAGTAGCCGGGGTAGGTGGCGACAGCGCCGGCTTGCGGGCCGGGCTCCGGCCCGGCCCCGACCCCTGTGCTGCAACCGGCTGCCTGACGTCGTGCCCTATGTCGCCCCGAACAAGGTGGTCGCTGGCGCACGGGTTGGCCGTGGAGCGCACACGGTGTCGCGAGCTATACGGTAGTGACAAGGGGGAGCGTGCGGCCGGCTCCCCTGCCCTGACAGCATGCACCTCGCATGCCTGGTGCAAGCACCCCGATTCAACAATCCTCCGGAGATCGCTGGCGGTGTGCCGTGGCCGGATCCGGCCCTGGCCTTCAGGGGCTATCATGTTAGGTCTTAGGTGGGCTGCCTAGGCGTGCCGATGGTGGGCGCGGTCGCGGCGCGGGCCGTCGTGAGCTATGGGGGTGCGCTCTGGGCTGCGAGCAATGTGCGCGCGGCGTGTACGGTCAGTTGGCGGGCTATATGGCGACTCTCGCCGCGGCCCGAGCTCCCAACACAGTATCTGCATGGTATCTACGGCGGTCGCGCCGCGCGAGGTGTGTAGGTGTTGTGTATTGCGCTTGAAGCCGCTGTTGCCCCATGTTAGCCGCGGCTGCACGCGTGCAGTGGGCGCCTTGAGCGCAGGGGTCGCCACCTCAGGCCTAGTGTGGGCACCCGGCTTCATCGCCGCGCTCCGCGTGGAGGGAGGCGAGCCAGGGCAAGCGAAGGGGCTGGACATTGGGATGTTACCTTGCTCCCTGGTCCCTGCCATTCCTGATCACCGCACAGCTGCGACTGGGGAAGCGCATGCATGCAGGCTCTTGATTTCCTAAGGGCGCATCTGGTCACGCGCAGCAAGCCCAAAGTGTGCATCTGTGTGTGCATTGGGAAAGGGGGAGTGGAGGGGGCGGGGCCAGAACCATCACGGAAACAAATGTTACCCGCCAACCCTCTGGTGGATGCACACAGTGGCGGGAAAGTGGCAGGTGCCCCTCGAGTGTGTATATACACTCCTTCACTGTTGCTGTTCGTGCATACAGGGACTTGCAAAGTGGTTGGCCGCTTTCGGGGGCCCCAGGCCAGAAATTTTGTGTACATAGCCCGATTGTAAGGTGGCAACAGGACGGGTGCGCAAGGAAAGGGATCACGGAGTGACCGCGGGGCTATCGCAAAAACAGCAGCTATCAGGCACGCTCGTTTTATGCAGCATGGTCGCGAACTCGAACGGCTTCAATCCGTACGAACTGCCCCGGCTCGGTTAGTTGCCGCTTTGAACCTCCACACGTCTCTGCACATTTAACACTGGTCCTCGCAGCTACACACGCCGCTGAACCCATCAAGCGGTTACTTGTCTGCCTTACCTTCAGTCTTTACGCAACTCCCCACCACCATGGCCGACCCCGCCAACGAGGAGGAGCTTCTCGACTACGAGGAGGACGATGTTGCTGAGGCCGAGGCCGTTGGCAAGGCTGGCCAGGAGAAGAAGGGTTATGTGGGCATCCACGCGACCGGTTTCAAGGAGCTCATGCTTAAGCCGGAGCTCCTCCAGGCGATCGCGGACTGTGGCTTTGAGCACCCATCAGAAGGTCAGCCTCCTGCAGAGCCGATGCCTTGAAGGAAAAAGTCGGGAGCAGCCTCCAGCCAGATCTTGACTCCCTCGCTCCTTCTCTTCCTGCTCTTCAGTGCAACACGAGTGCATTCCGCACGCTATTCTCGGCAACGATGTGCTCTGCCAGGCCAAGTCGGGTATGGGCAAGACGGCGGTCTTCGTCCTGTCGATCCTCCAGCAGCTCGACCCAAAGCCCAGCGAGTGCCACGCTATCATCCTCTGCCACACTCGTGAGCTTGCCTTCCAGGTGAGGTGGCTGTCGTCTTCTGTGCTTCAGGGCCGCGCGAATCCTAACTTGAGATCCTCGGTGGCTGCAGATTTGCCACGAGTTCACGCGTTTCAGCGCACGCATGAAGGGCGTGTCGATTGGCAACTTCTACGGCGGCATCCCGGTGAACCAAAACAAGGAGGCGCTCAAGAAGGCTGTGCCGAACATTGTGGTCGGCACTCCCGGCCGCATTAAGCAGGTGAGGCGTGCATGGATGTGATATGGGTGAGAAATGCAAGAGTTTTGCTTTTGAGCTGGTGGATGGTCTAGCATATCGTCTGCTATGTGTGCGTGAGTGCGTGTGCAACTAAATGCAAAACCTCACCACCCTCCCCCTCAACATGTGTTTCGCAGCTGGCCAAGGAGGGCGCGCTCCCACTCAAGCACGTGCGCTTCTTCGTGCTAGATGAGTGCGACAAGATGCTGGAGAAGCTGGGTGAGGAGGGGTGCTGGAAAGTTACCCAGAAGGCACATGCCCTTGAATTATTGACGGTGTGGGGATACGGCTGTTTGTGTATGCAGTGATGCTCCATGTTCCAGGCCTTGTCTTTCGTTGATACGACTGCCCCGCCTTGGTCAAATGCAGACATGCGCGCGGACTGCCAGGAGATCTTTAAGATGACGCCGCACGAGAAGCAAGTGATGATGTTCTCCGCGACGCTCAACCAGGAGATGCGGGCGGTCTGCAAGAAGTTCATGACCAACGTACGTGTGTGGCAGCGGCGCCAGTTTCGCACGGTTGTCTCGGCCTGTGGGAACCCCAACCCAAGGGTCGGACTTCCTTCCAGCATCTGCAGCAGAGCTATCAGCCTCCCGGGCCCTTGAGCTCCGGCAGCCGGATGGACGGACCTCCTCCGCTGCCTGAACACTGGACGCTTGCGAGAGCTGTCTGTTGGATGCAAGGATGGCCGGCCCTTGAGGCGGCGGTGGCGGCGGCGATGGGCGCCTTTGAAGCTCGCCGGGGGTCATTGCACACAAGGTTATTTCGCTCATCGTCCCACGTGTGCGCCGTTCGCGCCGGGTACTCGGTCGCTCTTGTCTCCGTGCTCAGCATCAGCATTTCAGTGCGCCTTGGGGTCGCCCAGCATTTTCCCCACGCGTATATTACACTATACCGGTGCGGCTATCCTGGGCATGCCGACGTGGCTTTGCCTCCACGGTGATGCCTTCGCCGCCAGCCTGGGCGCCTAACGTCTGTGGACGGAGTCTGGCGCTGCCCATGGCGGTTGCCGTTGGCGTTGCCAGCAGCCAGCTAGCGGCCAGCTGGCGTTATAATGAAACCGGCGCCTGCGCGCCCTGCCCGTCCTGCTGTCGCAGCCGCAAGAGGTGTACGTGGACGACGAGTCCAAGCTCACGCTCCACGGGTTGGTGCAGCACTACGTGATGCTGCACGAGGAGGAGAAGAACCGGAAGCTCAACGACCTGCTGGATGCCCTTGACTTCAACCAGGTGGGCTATCAGCATGGCCGGGTATGGGTGCGCGAAAGGTAGCGACTGGGAAGCGCGGATAACCAAGTATCAAGAGAATTGCGTCTCGGTGTCGGGTGTCAGTAGTAAGCAGTCCTGACGTTCAGCCTTTTCCGTTTTGCTGGCATGCAGGTGGTCATCTTCGTCAAGAGCGTGGCGCGGGCGAAGATGCTCAACCAGCTCCTCAACGAGTGCAACTTCCCCAGCGTTTGCATCTACGGCGGGATGGACCAGGAGGAGCGCATCAAGGTGAGGGGCGGCCTCGGCGGGCGAGGCTAGACGGTGCTGGTACTGGTGGTGCTGGAGGTATTGCCAACACTGGTTGCAGGAGGTCAGCTTCCCTGCCTTGCTGTATATGGGCACATGGGGGTACGCGAATAAAAAACCTGTAACGTTGGCCAGGAGGGAGCTGCTGGGGAACCTGTTCAAACGATGCAAGTGCTCGGCAAAGTAACTGATCTGGCACGTACGGGTCTGCGGATGAAGAATGAACTCTAATGTGAACATTGGGTGCTTCGAATCGCAGGTCTATAAGAACTTCAAGGAGGGCAAGCACCGCATCCTGGTGGCGACGGACCTGGTGGGTCGCGGTATCGACATTGAGCGCGTCAACATTGTCATCAACTACGACATGCCCGAGTCGGACGACAAGGAGAAGGGCGTGACCAAGCACGGCAACGGCGCCGACACCTACCTCCACCGGGTGCGTCTGCTGAGTTCCGGCTGGAGTGGATTGCAGCTTATGCGAGCCTGTGGATTGAAGGGGCATTGCGGCGAGCCCAAGCTGGCTTAAGCTTGAACGATCAAAACCGCCACTGCCATTCTTGCTGAGACGCGCTGCTCTGCCCTTGGCGTGACGCAGGTGGGCCGCGCTGGTCGCTTCGGCACCAAGGGTCTGGCGATCACTTTCGTCTCCTCCCAGGAGGACTCGGCGGTGCTCAACGCCGTGCAAGACCGCTTCGACGTGGACATCAAGCCGCTGCCGGACAAGATTGACAGCAGCAGCTACATGAACACGCAGGCGAGGTGGTTGCGGGAGCTTAACAATACAATTGGGTTGGCAGGGATCAAATACATACCCGAGGGATAAGGGTTGAGTACTGGTATGGAAGGCAAAGGGCAGGAGTGTTTGGCCTGCGGCATCTTGTTCTCACATCTTTTCTCCCCCATCTTTTCCCCCCGAATCAAACATACTAACTCCTGGACGTTTCGTCCTCTCCTCATCGCAGTAATGAAACTGACTACGGACCGCCGGTTTGTGCGGGAACACCATCATGACTGACGAGGAGGCGGGAGGAGCAGCGCCGGGCTCGATGGCCCTGGAGCACTGCTACGCTGAGAGCTGTGACCGGAATGGCGGGTTTGCAGGCGTTGCGGGCATCAAGTGTACAGTTAAACCTGTGAATGTACTGTTGGCTCAACGTTAGAACGAACTTATCTGAGCACGCATTAAATGCTGGATAAGGCTATTCACGTGTACCGACCTGGATGCTGTCAGAAATGTCGGTTTGTGTTTACTGTCGGTTAGGTGTCTTGCACCGACATGACTTTTTCAGGTGTATGCGCTTGCTCGGACCTTGTAGTTTATATCTGAACTACTTGTAACATTCTTTGGGTTGCTACGTACCTAGTTCTCCAAGGACCAGAACACCGGGTGGGAAGTCAGCAACTGGAAAGCGTGCCAGAGCTGGGAGTGCACATCGCGAAACGGTATGACGGTCCGGGATCTTCTCCCTGAACCGTCAACTTCAGGATGCTGAACACGCACACATAAAGTTTTGACCTGGTTCTAACATGATGCTTAGAAGGGGTTAAACCCTGGCCTGGTGAGCCAGCTGAGCAGTACGTGACGTCTAGTCCATGCTGACCGACCCGTAAGTCATGGCACAGATAGCGGCATTATGGACATAACGCGCGACGGCGCACACAGCACAGCTAGTCAGCTTCTGGAGATCTGGACATTGCCGTAAGTCCGTAACTCTTTAGCGGTTGGCAGTTGGCAGTTGAATCTATACATATCATGCGTAGTAATCCAGCTATGTGTCACAGCACTGTCACAGCAAGATGTCTCAGCCAGACCCAACCTTAGCCTTAACCGTATCGTTCCGCGCTTTGCAGCGGGCTCGCTCGACGCTAGAGGACTTCGTTAAGTCTTATTTCCCTTACCTAGGCCTTATGCTTCCAGAGGTAAGGCCGTGGCGCTCACCCTGCGTGCAGCTTGGCCGACGCAAGTGCTCATCGTGCGATGGGCTGCGAACGTGGTTATCTTTTCCTCACACCCGCTGTAGGCCGGTGGGGGTGATGGGGGTGATTGGGGTGCGGGGGTGCGAGGACAGGTGCGCTATCCCTTATCCCCCGTCGCCGGCGTCTGTTGCAGGACTTGCTCCGGTTCCTCGACGTACTGGTCTGGGTGGAGGGGTCCATCTACCAGCTGGATGAGGACAACGAACGGCTGACGGGCCGAGGCGGCTTGGACCAGGAGCATGCCGCGGCGGGTGAGGGACTGAAGGCGTGCAGCGGCGCGCGCGACGTATGCCCGACTGTTGGTCCCCGGTGCAAGGACCCTGCCGCCAATCCCAAGTGCATGCCGCTCCGTGTACAGTACTGTATCGACGTCGGAATCGCAACCACTTATCGGAATTCCTCCAGGTGTCGCACGAATACTGGGCGTGCTGCGGCAGGAGGGCCACCTGGATGAGCGGGTGGAGCGGGAGCTGCAGCAGGTGTGTGGGCGTGGGCGCCGGGCCTCCTGCCTCCGTCTGCTCCCCTCCGCCCTCCGGAGCCACACGCGGGCCCGGAGAGCCGCACCGGGCGTTCCACTGAGCACCCGCTGCTTCAACGCGCTGTTGCCTCGCCACGTCGCCAGCCTGCCGCGCCCCAGCCGGAGGGCCGGGCCTCCAGGGCGTGTAGCTCGTTCACCCAGGGTTGGGACGCCCAGCGGTGGGATGCCACTTCCCCGTCAGGATGGCCCCATCGCGCTCACTGCCGTAGAGGAACGTATGTCGTTTGGATGCTCGGTGGGTTGCTTGGGACCGGCGGCCAGCGCCAGGGTTCATGGAGCCGCGATGGCGCGGACGGACAGATGCTGCGCGAGCCCTCCTGGTGCGCCCGCCCACCGCGCAAGCGGCCCAAGCGGCCCACGCTGCCCGCCGGCCCCGGGCCTTACACCCCGAGATGGCCTCCTGTCTGCTCCACCCAGGGCCTCCTCTACTGGTCGTGGGAGCAGGACATTTGCCGCCGCCTTCTGGCGGCCCCTCGGCCGCTGGATGTCCCCGCGGCGCTGACGGGAGAGGAGGTGATCCGATGCCACGAAGCCAAGTCCTTCGACTATCGGGTGCGTCCGGGCACGGGTCTCTGGAAAAAGGGCAGGGTGGGTCCGGCCACGGGTCTGAGAAAATGGCACGGTAGCAGAGGACCTAACGCTTCCGCGCCCAAGCAGCGCGCTTTGGTGAAGGTGAGGGGTGTGGCTTACTGCCAATATCGCGGGACGGACTCATATGCGCGTAGGCATGTGCCGAAGCGTCTGCCGGTGCTCTCGCAGCGCACCATGGTGCACGCCAGCATGCGCATGCCCATGCACGCGAGCCGCCCGACGCGAGCCTGCGGGCTTCCTGCCTGACCCCAGGTTCTGTTCCTGCTGCTGTGTCGGCTGTCGAGCACGCCGTGCGACGAGACGTTGCTGTCGTTCCTTCGGTTAGACGAGATGTTGGTTGACATCAGTGACGACCTGGTGGACTACGAGGTAGGGGTTGGGGACGGGGCGGAGTGGCGCCACTCTCGCGCGCGGCGGCTCTCTCGGGCTTCCGCAAAGTCTCCGCCCCTACTCTCTTCTCCTCTCCCGGCTCCCGCCGTTTGCCCCCTGCCTCAGGATGACGTGCTGGCAAACTCCTTCAACGTCTTCCGATGTGAGCTGTCGTTATCAGGGATCATGTCAGGGTATACTGACTATACTCGGACCTCGACCGCTGCCGGGGCGGCAGTCGAGCCGTTGCTGCGGCGGGTTGAGGCAGTCCTTGGGAGCGCACACGGCTGTGCGTCCCGTGTGGCTGTGGGGTACTCGGGCCAGGGGTCCAGCGGCCGCAGCCTGCGCGCGGCACCAGCAGCGCGCAAGGACCAGTCCGAACGGTGCCCAGCGCGCTTACCATTTGGTGCTGCGCTGTGCTTTGCTGTGCTGTGCTGCGCGAGTACTGCAGCTCGTTGCGTACAGAAAGCAGCCGTGCGGTCCAGTGGCCACGACGGGCCCTGGGTCTTCTTGTTCTTCCGTTTGTGCCCCACACACACGCTGCGTCCCACCCTCACGCGTCCCTCACTCCACCTGTTCCGACCTGGCTCCTCCCTCTCCAACCCACGCCCACGTGCTGCAGGCTACATCCACCTCCACGGTCGCAGCGCCGGGCTAAAGCTGGTGGGTGGGCGGGACCCGGTGGGTGGCCGGGGCCCGGTCCGAGCTGTGGGATGCGGGTTTGCTGCCCTGCCGCTGACACCTGCCGCTGGCCCTTGCAAGAGTCACCCAGTGCTGGAACCCAGTCATGGCGAGCCGTCATACGCACTGCGGCAGGACTGCACCGGCGCTTTAGGGGCTCCCTAGCTGGGCTCCCTAGCTGGGCTCCCTAGCTGGGCTCCCTGAAAGGGGCGCACTGTAAATCAAATGTTCCCCACACCCGCCTGCGCCCGAGGGAGTAACGTGCATGGGTACGGCACTCGCCGCTGCGTAAACCTGTCCTATGGACCAAACGCCTGGCTACATCATGCGGCCAGTTCGTGTCCTCTCAGTGAGTTGCCACTGCCTGCCTGCTGCGCCAGGCCGAACGCATCAGCGACCTGGAGCGGCGGCACCGCGAGCTTCTGTCGCGCCTGGCCCCGCAGCTGCAGGAGCACTACTGGCGGCGCCACGAGGAGGCGTGTGAGGGGCAAGGTCAGTCGGTGCAGGCGGGCGGGCGGGCGGGCGGCACCGGGTTCGGACGAGACCCGAAGGGCAGTGGAGTGAACGGGAATCGGGTTGCAACACGGGGCGCCCAACTGCAATGACGGTTGGGGAGCCCGCGGGCGGAGTAAGAATGCAATCAGGAGATGCCTCTTACCCCGAGAGAGTGGGGACCGGGCCGTGCCTTGACCCGACTCGTCGGCCAGCATGCGCAGCCGCTGTGCCCGCCCGTCGCTTCCCGGGCCGCTGGCCCCAACACGCCACTCCGCAGCCGCGCCTGGCGGCGGCCCTCCTAGTGGGGGGCGTGCCTTGCCTCTTGCAGTGGCGGCAGGCGGTTGCGGGAAGGCCAGGGCGCCAAGCTTGGGCCTTGGGAAGGAGGGCAATCCGGCTGGGGGGGGCGCAGGGCGCCATAGGCCTGCGGACCCACGGAGCGCATGGCTACACAGCACGTTTCCTGCAGGGGAATAGCCGCGTTCAGCGCGCGCACACACACAGTGTGGGAGTGTCTGTGGCGAGCGGACTGGCTTGGCGCCCCTCGAGAGCTCGCTTTACTGCGGCTGTTGGGGCCAACGAGCCAGCCTGGCCTTGGGTTGTTGCTTCATTTTCGCACGGGCGGCCCAGTCCGCCTTTTGGCTGGCCCCGTGCTGCAAGGCCTTCAGGAGGCAGCAGCCGCTTGGACGGACGAATGAGCAGCGCTGCGGCGGGTTTTCGCATGGGCGGCTGCCGCCATCCTGGCTGCAGGCCGTCCCTCGGTTGAGCAAGGCAGGGGGAACAGCGGCCCCCCACGCCTCTCGCTCTCGCGGCGTTGCGGGCGGTCTCCTGTTCGGGCGAGTAGCGCCCTTGGCCAGCGTCAGCCCGGAGATGTAACGCATATCTCACATACACACACGCCTTTACGGAAGGAACCACCTTTTGCAGGCTTACACACCCGCCTACGACATAACTGCTGGGCCTTGGCCATCCCCAGGGTCGGATCGGTGGGTTTTTCCGACGCCCATCTATGACGAAGCCGAGTACCGGGAACGGATCATGGCGGAGGAGGCGGCGACGGCGACGGCCACAGCTCTGGCGGCAGTGGGGACCGATGCGCGGGCAAAGGTGGCCCCTGACGCGGCGGTAGCGGCAGCTGCAGCGGCGGGAAGGGAGGCGACGGCTCGAGAAGGCGTGCCTGAAGCCCCGCGAGAAGGGATAGAAGGCGTCTTGGCGGGGCAATCAGGGAGCTGATGCCAGGGCGAGCTGCGGGTGGTGGTTGCGTAGGATGGACGAGGCCACCGTACTTCGTCTCCTTAGTTCTCGGGACAGAGCGTGGAGGCTTGGCATGAGCCAAGCGAAATGAGAGGTGCGAGCCGTAATCTTTCACGTGGTGAGGGCCAAGGCCGGCGCGGTGTTGGCGGCGTGCGTCCGAGCGGTGAAGACGCTGCCATGGACTGTGGCGACGGCCTGCGCTGGGGCGGCGGGGACGCCGCAGCGCCCGGAGGCTCGGCGATTGAATGCGTAGGCATCGGCGTGGTGCAGCGTCATGTTCAGGGTCCGGTCTGGGCGGATGCCGCCGTCAGGCGGGAGTTAGGGCGCCTGACATGCAACTTCGCCGGCGTTGCAGACGGCTGCGGGGGGGACTGGGTGCGCCATGTGTGTGTGTGTGTGTGTT
>LSYV01000456.1:7108-17469 GCA_001584585.1 Gonium pectorale | reverse complement strand
ACCTCGGGAGCTGGGTCCTGCAACGACATCATCACTTTCGCGCTTACGCTCGTCGTATGCGTTGTTCCTTTTTAACACGCACAGGGACCCCACTGGGACAGGCCCGTCTTCAGCTCACTTGCTCCCTCACCTCGATTGCACACGGTGGCCCTCCCCCACCTGGTACAGCCCACTTGCGTGCGTCCGGCTGCCCGTCAGCCGCACGCTCAGCCCGAAGTCCGCCACCTTGGCCACCACCGGAGGGGGAGGAGGGACGCCCGGCCGAGCCAGCCGGCAGCGCCACGACCGCTCAGCTTCATCCAGACCCGCCGCGTCACCGTCTGGGGGCGATGCCGCCTGCCTGGCGAGCAGCACGTTCCCCGCGGACACGTCCCCGTGCACGATGCCGGCTGCGTGCACGTGCCGGAGGCCGCACGCCACCTGGAAGGCCAGGTGCAGGGAGGCGGCGGCAGAGGAGGCGCCCGCACGCAGGCCGCCGGACAGGGCTCCCCACGGCTCTGCGCAGCGAGGGGTTGAGCTTAGGGATACACATACCAGTGTGTGCCCGCATGCTACTGGGTGTGCGTAGTGGGGTGTGGCCGCGACAAAGCATGCTATCTATGCGCTGTTGCCGTTTTACAGGTTAACATTAGTTCGACGGCGACACTCCAAATAGTTTGACTTCCAGCAGGCTTGATGGGAACATGCCCAGCCTCAATATCTCACCCCCAGGCCCCTCCACCCACCCAGCGCCTCCTTGATGCTGCCCCCCGAGCAGAGCTCCTGTAGGATGTATAGCTGGTACACGTCGGGGGCCGGGTTGACATCTGTAGCATGTGCTTCGTCAGCGCTACCGGCCTTCGTCATGCTGCTGTTATGGGCTGCCTCCACCCCCCCGTCGCGTCGCAAGCTCTGCTGCGTCCCCAGCAGCCTCCACAGGGGCTTAACCTCCTCACTCGGCTGTTCGCGCTGTACGCCCAGCGGCTTCACGTCGAAAGCGTAGGTCGCGACCACGTTGGGGTGCTCAAGGGCGCTGCCAATGGCGGCCTCCAGGATCGCGCGCTGCCGCCGGCGGCCCTCGCGACCCAGCAGCGTATCGCGAACGACCAGGATCTTGGCGGCAACGGGAAGGCCGCGCCACATGCCTGCGGGTAAGGGGGGTGGGACGGCTTGTTAGGGGCGGCTCGGCTGCTGGGGGCTGACAGGGATCGGAAGGCCAGGTTGCTTGGTGGGTGAGCAGGTAGGGGGCAGGACGGGAGCTGGCCAGTGCGTTGGAAAGGCGGGCAGTTGGGAGCGCCCGTGTCCGGGCGGCTGGGTATCCTCTGCGCTTGCAGATGCGGGGCAGGCCCAGCGGGGCCGCAAGAACCGGCGGGAGCCGCGTAGGGGAACGCAGGGGTTGAGGTGCGTGGGGGCGGCGGGCGGCGACCCCCAGCGACTGAGCAGCTTGGCGGCCAATTCGGGACTGGCCTGGGACGGAATGGTCGAAAGGCATGGTTGACGCAGGGTCCCACAAGCAGGCGAGAGTCATCCGGATGAGCAACGCAGTCCAATCCGCGAGAGTCATCCGGATGACTGACGCAGTCCAATCCGCGAGCCCGTAACTTCACTCCGTACCTACACTTACCCAAGTACACGATTCCGTACGAGCCGATCCCGAGGATGGAGAAAAGTCGCACCGGTCCGTCATCGCCCCCAGCAGCACCCTCCAGCGCCTCCATTCGCCTCCGAATCTCGCAGGCCAGGGGGGACACTCCGTCGCGGGGCGGCATGTCTCGCAACCGGCCTGCTGTGAGGGTGCCGATGCGGCGCGGACACGGACAGAGCAGACATGCAGGTAGTTGACGCCTTTAGTTAGGGGTAGGCTGCTGTGGCCACATGCCCCACACACGCTGTCCGCACGCCCGACTCCTCCCCCGCAGGCCCTTGCCCCCAGGGCCCGTCCCAAGGTCCCAACCGTGGTCCGCCAGAGGCCTTCCACCACACGTGGTAGATGCAGGAGGAGCCAGGGCCCAGCCACCAGGGTTGCGCCCCGTAATCGACCAACGGCCCTGAGGTAACTGGTTGCGGCCGCCCATCCATGGCCCTGCTCAGCAGGCCGGGGCCGACTGGCTCACCGAAAGATATGTAAAACGACCTTCCGCTTGAGGGAGGCCGACTGCCCTCCTGGCCCTCCGGCCGCTCTGCGATCCTCGAAAGGATCGCTGCCTCCCGCTGCTCCATGAGCCCCAGCAAGGACACACGGCGCTCCGGAGGCGACACGGGGTCGGCATGGGGCGGATCCGCCGTCATATTGGCCAAGGGCACGTCGCCCGGAGACGACTGTCTGGGCGGGTCTGCGGCCGTCGCCGTGTACATGCTAGCCTGCCGCCCGCGCCTCCTCAGCACCAGGACCAACACACCCCCGACCGCTCCCAGCAACACCACGGCGCCGACCGGAACTGCCACAGCTAGGGCAACCACCCGGCCGCTGATGCCCCCGCTGCTAGCATCCTCGCTCACAACGGGATGTGGCATGGCATCCTGTCCAGGAGGATTGCTGCCGGGGCTGGTTTGCCCGTTTGACCCGGACGTCTGTGTTTCAGGGGCTTCTGGCGGGAGAGCTGCGAGGGCAGGAGAGCTGGGGCCTGCCGGCGTGGGGCTGTTGACGGACGGCTGCGGGGGGCAGGCCGCCTCCAGCTCCGGGCTCAGGGGTTGGGTCAGCATGAGGCGCGAGGGCGCGTCGGGCGGCAGCTGGCTGGTGACGGTGACGTCGCGGCCGCTCCAGCCGTAGAAGGTCGCGGAGCGGAAGTGGACCGAGGCGTCGGTGTGCCAGGCCACGTCGCAAGAGGCGGCGAAACGTAGAAGGAAGGCACGAAGGCAGGAGGGCGGAACCGCTAAGGGTGCCTCCGCCACCGCGTCAGCAGCCAGTGGTAACGACTGCGCCGTCCGACGCGCCGAGGCACCCGCCGTCTGAGGCACAGCTCGTAGTCGCATACGCAGCCGTGCGCGCGAGTCGGCCGGGCTGTCCAGTCTGGCATTCTCTTCCGAGCCAACCCGTATATTGATGGGGGCTTCAGAGCCAGGATGGGGTGGTGGTGAGGGCAGCGCATCCGGCGGCAGCACCCCCGCCTCCTCCAGCAGCCCCCGCAGCAGGGCCAGCTCGGCGGGGGGGACCACCAGCGTGACGCGACGGAGGCGCAGCGGGGGAGGGTCGGACGACCTGCACAGCCAAGGGGGGCCCGGGCCAAGCGGGGTCCAGCGGAGATGCATACTTTTCTTGTAGCTGCAATAGCGATAGCGCCAGTCATGCCAGCCAAACCTCTCAAGAGCGGGCAGGGCTCCACACCAATGGCTGTTAGGCGGCGCGCAGCGCGGGCGCCTGCGCAAACGGTGGCAGCGGGAACGGCAGGACCTGTGGGTCTGGGCCCACACCAGTACTCGCCTGTTCGTCACAAAGTTCCAGAGCGGCAGCGCCAGTGACGACAGTGCGTCGTCTAGCAGCGCCTCGCGACTCGGGGGCGGCGGCGGTGGTGGTGAGGGTGCCGGAGGGGGCCACGGGGGCAACGGAGGCGGGTCCGGCTCCAGCGGGGACGGGGCCGCTCCGTCACCTGGGAGCACGGGGCTTACGCTTCCATCGTCACTGCCAACCCCAGGAAAGGCGATCACGGATCGCAGGTTGCCATAGCCGCCGCTGTATCTGCCCGCCGTGCTGTCAGGGGGCGAGCCGTACGGCGCGGGCTGCGGGGCTGGTTGTGGCGACTCCGGTTCTTCGGACGGCGGGGGCGGGCTAAGCCTCTCCAGCTCCGGCCCCGCCGGCGCCAGGTTGTACAGCACCATGTCCGCCAGCGTGAGGGGCGAGGAGGGGGGCAGCCCTAGCCGGGCCACTACGCCCTGCAGTGCGTGCCCGGGGCGGGTTCGGCGTGTGGGGGAGGGGCGGGGATGGGGCAGTGGCAGGGCAGGTTGGGGCCGGGAAAGGGCGGGTATGCCACGCCTCTTCAACCTATCACCGCATACCTGAAGTGCCTCTATCTCACCCACGCGCTAACATTCCACTGACAGTAAACTAACCCCACCATGTGCGGTACCGACAGTAAACTAACCCCACAGTAAACTAATCCTACCATGTGCGGTACCGACATGCACGCGTGTGTGCCTGTGTGTTGCGTACGCGTGACGGAGTGCAGAAAACTGGTCTTAGAGGTAGCTAGCAGAGGTATCCTAGCCGGCAGCCCGTGAACCCTCTGTCTCGTAGGACCCAACAAATAGAACCCCGCGCCCAACTCAACGCTGGGGTGCTGGGCCGGGCTGGTGCCTGGTGGACTGGGCTGTGTGCGCGTGTGTTATGTATGCGTACAGGTATGCTCAAAACAGTTCTATAAGCGTCAAAACAACCTAGCCGGCAGCTCTTGAGCCCGACCCCGCTAAGTGACCCTTCAAGTACTAATCGCTGGGGCGCTGGACGCTGGGCGCTGGGCTGGATGAAGTTAGCTGATCTGAGCTGGGCTGACCTCCAGACAGCGTGGCCGGCAGTGCGGAGATCGCGGCCACGCGCGGACGCTCGCAACGCCGTGCGCGTGTGTGTGCGTGTATGTGTGTGTGTTGAAAAGGAACAACGCATACGACGAGTGTGTGTGTGTGTGTGCGTGTGTGTGCCACCGTGAATACAGCCGCGGTTGCACTTGGCAGTCACAGTCTCACGCCCACGCGGTGCAATGACCGGGATGACATGCGCCTCCGGTTCCTGAGACTGCTGAGGACACCTTCCAACCCCAAGAAACTCAGCCACCCCACACCCGACCCACCATCACCGTACTCCCACCTGCATATCCCACATGATCCGCAGGCCGGTCTGGGACGCCGGCCAGCCCATGAGCGCGCAGGGCGAGTCGGCGGGCAGCTCCTCTTGTGGCGAATTCGACGAAGAGAACAGCAGCGTCCCGTTCCCAGTTGCTCCCTCCATTCCGTCCAGCACGGTAAAATATTGCCACTCACTGGGAACGAGGACCGTGATGCCCGTGGGCGAGGAGCCGCACTGTCCAGCCAGGTCTGCCTCGGGCATCCTCCTGCTGAGTATCCTGAAGTCACGCAGCTTCAGCTGCGGGCGATAGGGGTTTGAAGGGAAAGGGGAATGACCGACGACGAGCTGGGTGCCAGCAGCATATGTCCCGTCCGGCGGCCAAGCCGGTCCTTGCCTCGTTTGCCGGCTCTTGAGCCAAGGTGTCGGCGATCCGAAAGTCCAGCAGCCGCCAGGGCGATAGGGGGAGCAGGTTATTGACACGTTTGTGGCGGGGGTGAACCACCATCAGCAGGGAGGGGGAGGAGGGAGCCCGCGTCGATGGGCAGCAGAATGTTTTTTCTGTGGTTACAGGCGGAGAGGCGAGAAAGGGCGCTGACATCAGCAGGGAGGGACATATAGCCCTCACGCGATGCGTGGGGGGCCTCCCTCACTGTGGCAGTCATGCCATGCTCTCAAAGCTGCGCTGTTGGGTTGACCCCATTTCAATGGGCGGAGTCCCCCCCGCGAAGCGGCATCGGGGAGCCACGTGGAATGGCCCCATGCCTGCGCCCATCTTTCCGTCCGTCTGTCGGCATGCGTGTGTAACCATTTATTTCTGTGGAAAGGTTACAGGCACAGGCGGAGAGGCCAGAAAGGGTGCAGACATCGGGAGGGACAGATAGCACTCCAGACGTTTCAATTTGGGCACGAGTAACCACCAAAACCACGCCCTAACTACAGCGCAGCACGGTAGCCAAGACCAGATACCAACGTCGCACACACGAAGAGAAGGATCCCTACACCCAAAGACCCAGAACAGGAAGGCGGAACGACGAAAACAAAGGAGAAGAGGAGACGAACGCCAGGACAGGAAAGAAACAGACCAAAAGGACCCGAGGAGCACAGGCAGCAAGACAGCCCCCTCCCTTAGCAAAAGCCGGAAACCCTAACCCCTAACCCCCTGCAAACCGCCGAACAGAGCGACAAACGGCACCGGCCCCAACAGGGGATCGGCACCACAAAACAGGCCAGAACGCACAATACCGCAAAGAAACACCACCAAACACCACCCCGCACCCCGAAACCCCAAGCCCAACCACCCAAACTCGGCGGGCACCCTGCGACTGAGCGCGTTGCCCGCGGGTGACCACCCCGCCTCCCGCCTCCTGCTGCAGGCGCCTGGCTGGGGCTGTGCAACGCGACGGCTGGATGCAATACGGCTGTAGTGACAAAGCAAGGCGGGATTGACAAGGGCCGAAAACAACGGCACACCACGTCAGTGGGCAGCAGGATGCCAGCAGACGGCTGGCTAGCACCCTGGCTCAGTTATTAGATGCATGTCGGATGCAGGGACCCAGGCTGGACTTCTTAAAGAGAGCTGCCACGCTGGCAGAACACGTGACGGGGCGGAGTCGGCCATGCGCCTTGTGAAAGAAAGAAAGAAAGCGCATTGTGGGATGGTGCGCCTCCCTGTTCCCTCTACTCCAAATCACATGCCCCCTCCTCGGCCGCTGCGGAGGTGTGCGAACGTGCCCATGGTCCTGCCACGCGGGCACTGGTAACGGGACGAGTGCCTTCTCGCATCCGCCGCACCACCCTCCCGCCCGCCCGCCCACCCGCCCACACGGTCACCCACCCACCCGCCCGCCCGCCCGCCCGCCCGCCCGCCCGCCCACCTGCGCTGCCTCCGACGGCTCGTCGTACTGGCTCCCCAGAGGCCAGGCCGCTGCCACGGCGGCCGCGCGGGGCGACGCAGCGGCCCTCTCTTCCTCGCTCCACATCACACACGAGACGAGGCTCCTGCTGGGCCTCAGGCTATCGTCCAGGAGGCTCACGGGACGCCGCCCGGCTTCCAGCGGTGTCGCGCCTTCCGCCAGCGGGCCCGCAGGCGGATCGACAACCATCCTGTGGCGGGGGGCACGCACAATAGCAATGCCGCAACGCTGCGAGAGAGGGACGGTTGTGTGCAGGTAAAGCGCAGGGTGAGAGAGGCGGATTGGACAGCACTCCCGTTCAGCTCCCGGACCCCAGCATCCCGGACATCGTCGCCAACCTTCGCTGCCGTCCTCTCCCGAGTCCCGCCAGCCCCGCCCCGCCCCCGGGTGGCCCTGCAGTGGTACCCACTGCCAGCCCTCCTTCAGGTACGGCATTGCACCGCCCGGCGCTGCCGCCTCCGCAGCGATTGCGGCTCTCCACCAGGCCGCCTCTGCAGCCGGCAGCACCAGCGTGCAGCGGATTAGCGTGAGCCGGACGACCGCCGGCACACGACCCCACAACCAAAAAGGCAGTCTGCACACGCACACACGCGGGTGGGTGGGTGGGTCATGGGCGGGGCTGCGAACCAAGAAGGACTCCGCCCGCAGTGACGCACATACTCGGGAAGCGGGATTCCTTAGGCGGGACGCCCAGCAAGGTTCCCCCCACCGGCCCGCTGGCGCCAGGCCTCCCAGGCGCCCCACCTCACAATCTCCACCGCGTGCAACCAGGCTGCCACCGCTTGCACGAGGTACACAACCTTGGCCGGGTACGGCAGCCCCAGCAGCACCAGGTCCTGCAGCTGCACGAAGCCCGCCGTCGTGCGGACGGCGGACTCGATCCCCGCAAAGTCCAGCTGCGAGGAGGCAAGGGCGGGGACGGGTACGAGGCAGGGGCAGGGGGGTATCAGGCAAGCGCGCAGCAACCTGGCGGCTGTGGCAGGGAGCTCCCGGCGGCGCATGGTGGGAGGGAGCGGCGCGGGTCTGGGAATGAATGCGGGAAGGCTTTGGTAATAGGTATTCCGAGCGAGGGCCGATACATGGTCGCCACGGGGCCGAGCAAACACACCCCAGGTGGGGTCACACGCATCCTTCGGCTTCCTGCGCCATCCGGGCCATGGTGAGTGGGCGGGCGCTCGATCGTGTTGCAACTCTCAGACGCACGCAATCAACGGTCGAGAGCGCAGAGTGACGTTGTTGCCGTCGGTGGCATTGGTGGACAGCCACGCCGAAGGCCTGCAGGAGCCGCCCGAGGGCCCGCAACTTCGCAAAGAAGTAGAGATGGCCTTCCCTGTCTCTTCACAGAGACAGAGACAGGGAAGGCCATCTCTACGTTTCCAATAGGGCGCCGGGTACAATGCATGGCGGGCGACGGAGTCAATCAGACGGGTCCCGGAGATGCCGGAGGAGGACGTGCGTGAAGACGCGGGCACGAGCACGGCCAGCGCTGCTCACAAGTCACAACGCAACCCCGGAAGGAGTCGAGACTTGCAGACGCTGACGCCGTACAACTTTTCAGACGCAAGTCACTTCGCTCCGTCCCGAACGCCAGAGCCCCCATCCACACCATGGTGCGGGGACGCGCGGACGGCGCCAGTTGTCCAGCCGCCACCCGCGCCCCCGCCCCGCCCTCTGCTGCGCACCTGGGTGGCGGGACCTGCGGCGACCGGGTCTGGGTTGCCGTATAGGCACAGCTTGACTCCCGACCACACCTCCAGCGGCCCGCCCGCGGCCTCCGGGTCGAGGGTGACGTGGGCGGCTAGCGACAGCAGCACCAGGCTGGAGGTGGCGGGCATCGCCTCTCTCGCGGTGGCCAGCAGGTCGGCCGCGCCCCACACGGCCGTCGCGGTGCACACCCAGGGGCCCGGCGGCCCGTCCCCATCACCGCCGCAGCACGTGACGACGGTCCGGAGCAGCAGCGCCGCTGCTGGGGTGGGCAACGGTGTGGTGAGGGTGGAGGCGGAGGCGGCTTCCTGGCCCTCCAGGGGCGGGGCCCAGCCCAGCGGCATGGACTCGTTGCCGAAGAGCACCTCCCCACGGAGTACCTCGAGCCGACGCACGTTGAAGGCCCAGCTCTGCGGATCGCACAGCTGCCGTGTGTACACAGTCAGCTCCCTGCCAGGGCGGAAAGGAGCCGGATTCAGAAAGGCAGGCTGTTTCGCCGTTACAGCATTCGCCAGGGGGCGGGCGGGTTGGGGGGAGGAGTCAGATTTGGGCAGGCACTGGGCAGGCACTGGGCAGCATTCGGCGCAAGCCTCCCGGTAGCTAGGCTAAGCTCATGAGATGGGGGCCCTAGGGTAACCCCAATGGCGGCAGCCACCGCGATAGGCCTGGCTGCAGCATGCGTCGGTACGTGCGGGTGCCGTCCCTTGGCGCCACGATGTTCCTCGCGTAGGGCAGCCGCTGAGACGCGCAACAGCCATGCGGGGCGCAGGCACCGCACTCACGTCTCTGTTGGCAGCACCAGCCGCACCCCGGACAGCGTCACCCCCGCAGGGCTGCCTCCGATGACGTGGCTCAGCACGGTGGGGGGCTGCGCCGTGAGCGCCTCGGGTGGCGCCGGCGGCAGTAGCAGTGTCAGGTTTCGCAGCTCCAGGGAGGAGCCTGGCAAGGGGGGGAGGAGAGCCGGGGCAGTTGACTCCCGCTAGAGCACGGGACCCAACTGCGAAAGACAACTCGGCGGCTACGGGAAGAGAAATCCAGGTTAAGCCCCCACGATCCCACCGTTCAGCATCCAAAACGCTGGCCCGTCCTGGAAGGCGGTGAGGTCGAGTGTGGTGGTAGCAGTGCTGCCGCCTGGAGCCGCCTCCCCACCGCCCCCCTTCCCGGCCCCCGACCCCACCAGCACCAGCCGACCGGCCACCTCCACAGACTGCACGTCCAGGGGCCGGTAGATGCCGGCCGGGAGGAGCGCAGAGCCGGTCAGGGCCGAGCCATCAGGCCGCACGGCCCCGCCAGCCGCGAATGCTTCCCGCAGGCCCAATGTGAAGACATCCCCTGAGTCGAGTTGGGCTCCTACGACCGAAACCACGCAGGCCACGGACCAAAACAGCCCGAGCGCAGTAGTACAAAGTATCGACTTTAAAACAAGAGTCGACCAAAAGCTGTTCGCGGTCCTTGAACGCCACGCCTCAGCTGGTGAGCGTGGCTGAGCAGTCGCAAGCGTGCGCCGCTGACGCGTTAGTATACTGCTCTTCCCGGTCATGCAATTCTCGTGCTAGAGCTTAGACCCTGACTGATGGGCAGCCTCAGCTCCAGGCGAAAGGGCGTGCAGGGCACGCTTGATTCAGCGGTATTTGGGTTTCCGTATGAGGCTGCGGGCCCCCTTCTTTTCAGGAGCGATTGCAGCGGCGCTTCACCTTTGCCATTTTCACCCTTTTCAGCCTCAGTCAAGGGCATTTTGCCTGCCGTGGAACACCGTGTTCGCGATGGCAGTTGAGCGTTGATGTGCGAGCGTGCATGCCGTACTATAGGTGACTGTCACGGGTGTGCAAGTCAAACGCACGTTGGACGGTCAGCGTGCAAGACAGCTGTCGTATTCGTTTGGTGTCATTTCACGGTCTTTTGACACGTGTGTGTATGCGTGTGTTGTACGGTGTACGGCGCTGTTGTGATTGCCGTGCAGATCTTGGGTATTTAGCGTCGCGCTGCGC
>LSYV01000447.1:7885-18398 GCA_001584585.1 Gonium pectorale | reverse complement strand
CACGGACGTGTCGGCTCACCATACGCCACACACGCGGATGCAGCGTTCGCGCATTCAGCGACAAGCGAGTGTTACGTATGCGGTACGGAGTGCAGGAAACAGATAAACGATTCAGCTAGCAACGGCATTCTAGCCGGCAGTCCGTGAACCCTCTATCGTGCCCGACCCGACAAAGAGAAACCCTACCAACTTAACGCTGGGGTGCTGGGGCGACAAGCGTGTGTTGAAAAGGAAAACGCATACGACGAGCGTAAGCGCGAAGGTGATGGCGTCGGTGTAGGACCCAGCTCCCGAGGCAGTCGAAGGGGCGATGTCTCTGCATGTTAGTTCGGCGGCGACCACCACCGTAGCCCCCGATGCGGCCCAGAATTCTCTCTGGGGTGACCCTATGCAATGCCGTGATGGAATGCGCTTAGTCTACTCTACGTGCGTCGCATGCGCGCTGGTGCATGTCTCCCGGCTCCCCGCCCACCCAGCCCCCCGACCCGCTGAATACCGTTGTCTCACCTACGAGCACCGGGAAAGCAAGCCGCGCCAGGCGGAGCGGCGGAAAAGGGAGGGGGAGGGGCACAAGCGTGTGTGTTGACGAGCCGTGCCCGCCGTACAACGTACGGCTTAACAAATCGGGCCGTCACTATGAGCTCAGCCAACAACAGGCAAACGCCATGCCATGAGAATACACAGCGTATAAGGGGCAATGGGGAATACACGTTCACCAGCCTTATAGCTGCGGATCCGGACACACACACACACACACTGGGCTGCCGGCTGGGATGTTTTCTGCATGCCTGCCTGTCTCACACTGTCATGCATAGATCTTCTAGATCATATTGAACACATATACTCGCGGCGGGATCCGTACGGCGGCATCATGCCTGTGGAGACGCTGCGTGAGCTCAGCGTCTCCATATGTAAGCTACGGGCGCTGAGATTATGAAAAAGAGAACCAGAAACGGGGAAGGGAGATTAGTAACAATCGTTCAGTTTGCGTCTCCAGGTAAGACAGCATTGCGCATTGGTACAGTTCTGAGCTGCCGGTACGGCATACCACGGGTGGTGCGGTCTGCCTTTGCACGTGTCAGGCTTTGTTGCAGGCCCAGGCAGCGATGCACGGGAGCGCATGCAGCCATCTTTGGAGACAATTCAAAGTTCACATGGCATAGTCGTGTCAGGGGTCTCCCGGCTCGGCGCTGACAGATGAAGCAGGGCTGCCGGCAAACGTCATGGGCGGAGGAGGCGCGGACGCGGGCGGCCAGGGCATGGGCGCAGGAGGGCCGGGACTCGGCGGTGATGCTCGAATGGGCGGAGTCGGTGGGCTGGGCGGCGCTGGTGGGATGGCAAGGGGGGCTGGGGACGGAGCAGCCTAGCGGGGCTCGACGGGGCTTCGGGCTTGGGTGATGGCCCGCAGCAGTGGCGCTCGCCCATTACTGGAGGTGGTGATGGCGCAGGAGGCGTACCGCGGGCAGTGTTTCATTTCTGCAGGCCCAGCGCGATGTGTGAGTGTGGGGCGGGGCGGGCGGCCGGCGGAGGGGTGGAGGCTTGTCGCCTGATAGCAAGCCTTACAGGAGGGGACAAGGCGGCCGGCGCGATGGATGCAGGTGGCTGCTGTGATCTGATCGCCCTGAGATTTCTCAGGTGTAAGATCTCCCGCTGGTGACGGGGCTCGGCTGTAGGGCGTGCTGGTACCGCAAGCTTGGAGCGGGCAACGGGTGGAAAATCCCGCAAGGCAGCCATTGCGCCACTTTGAGGGGCTGCAAAGCTCGTTGTGAAGCCATGGGACTACATGTGCAGGACACCTCGTGATGGAGCTGCGGTCACTGGACACCGCTGGTTGTAGTGCTCGCTTTAAGGCTGGGCCCCATGTGATGGGGGCGAGGCGCGTAGTGCTGGATGCACGCTGGCGGCCACCGCATGTTTGCCCATCACAGTAATGTGAATCAGCCGTGAGGTGCGCACAGGGGCGGGGCTCACAACCCGACACGGTTTGTACGGCGGCCGACAGTTGACCGTTTTGACTAGCTACACCTACTGATGGCGAGGAGAGCACACTATTCTTGTGCATAGATAGCTATACAATGCTAGGACGGAGACCGAAAGCGTCCTTCCGGGGCGCCATTGCCGCAGCATTACTGGGAGCCCTCCTGCTGCACATACGCATTCATATTGCAACGGGCGGCAAGAGCTGGCGAAATTTCATAAGCCAAACGCCGATTACGCAAGCCTGGTGCGTTTCCACACTTCATCGGCGTGCCCCAAGTCTTTGTCCAGACCGTGTACTTCCTCGCACAGGTGGGCAGATGCTATACTTCAGCTGCTGGCCTTTGGACTTCAGGCGGCCTCCGTGGTTTACATGTGGCTGCCGCAAGGTTATAGCATCGACCAAAAGAAGACGGTGCTCATAGAGACCGTAGGTGAGCGCCATTTTTTTTCCAGAAATGAGGTAGCAAGCTTGCTTGGCGCACGGGTCGGATGTTGCGCGGCGGGCGTGTCACCGCGAGAGTGCGGGGTTGAGCAGTTGGACAGGGCGCCCGACAGATACACCTGAACGCAGCACCGGTGCACATGCCTGGGGACTGCAAGCTTGCGTTAAACGGCTTGGGTGTGACGGCCCCTTGGGCTTGGTTGGGCTCAACGTGCGGGCGTTGACGCAGTGGCAAGGGAGGCCGGGGCGACACCCCTTCCCCACGCAACCCCAACTCCATGCACACTCCTCCCCCCCAAACTCCCAACCCCAACCCCCTTTCGTTCACCCTTCCCCCCCCACCCCCACCCCCAACCCTCATCACCTCGCCCTTTTTTCCCGCGCCCCCTCAGGCTTGCCGTGGATGCTGCAATGGGGCAGCCTGGTGGCGGCTGACCTGGCGCACCTGGTGCTGGGTACGGGGCCCATCGCCCTGACCACCACGTCACTCGCCAGCTGTACGGCCGGCTTCGTGGCGCTGTACGGCGCGCTGCGCAAGCTGCACCCGCTCATGGGGCGGCTGGCCAAGGTGGACAAGGCGCTGCGGTACCGGCACACCATTATTGCAACGGGTGCGTGGGGGCTGGGGGTGGGGGTCGGGGGTAATCAAAGAGGGAAACGGATTGGGGGTTCGGGTTAGGGGGTGAGTGTGGCGCAAAGCCAGCTCGGTGGAGTTGAGAAGGCAGGGGTGCAGGGGTGAAGGCGAGGAGACCGGGGCGCTGCGCCCCACAGCGCACTGCGCCCGGCCACGTGTTGCCACGCGGCTCCTGTCGCAGGGGTGAGGGGTATGGGGGGGATGTTCCCACAGGGGGTGGGACGCCCGTTGAGGATGACATCGAAATGGTTGTGCGCGGGGGGGAGAGGCTGGAAGTAACGGGCTGTGAAGGTATGCGTACGCTGGGAATGGGGGAGGCGGCAATGAAGGGGAACTGGGTCCAGGCGGGCGGACGCGCAGCCAACGTCACGCGGCGCACAGATGGCTGCTGCGGGGCCCCAGCAGGCGCTGGGGTTGAAGGCACGGATACTGGGGCGGGGTTTCAAGATGTTTGCCAGCGTTCTGAGGAGGGCCAAAGTGAGGGTGTGTGTGCTGGCGTACATGGGGAACCCTGCGGGGGCTCGGCCCTGTCTTTGTCCCATACGAGGCGGCGCTTCCCTCCGCCGTACGCCGCCGCCGCCCGCCGCCACCACCATACGCCGCCGCCTGCCGCCGCCGCCGCCCGCCGCCCGCGCCGCGTGCCTCTCGCTCGCTCTCAGTGATAGAGGCCCTAGCCGCGGTGCCCGGCGGCCGAGGGCTGGCGGTGGCCCGGAGAATGGCCAACGCGCTCGCCGCCGAGAGGGCCACCTGGCTGTGCCGCTTCGGTGGGTGGTGTGGGTCGTGTGGTGCGCACCACACGGTGCGGCGGCGGGAGCGGCGGCGGCGGTCGTGAGGGCGGTGCAGAGGCGGTGGCGGCGGGCCCACACACCCGCATTTCCCACCCGCATTCGACCTCCTCCGGATATGCTGGTCCTGCTGCAGCTAGTATTAGCAAGAAGGTAGTGAAACGGCCAGCCTGCGTTGTACGACTGCCGGGCGCGACCCCGCCGGCATGGCCGACGCCACGGCGCTTGGCGGACCTGCCGAGAGGCTGGTGCGGGTGGACTGCTCAGCGGCTGGCCCGGCCCCTGCGCGGCCGCTCCCCCGGCGCGGCGCCTGGCAAAGGAGCCTTCCAGCTGCAGCTGGCTGGCCGGCTTGCTGGCGCAGCGACGCCACCCCACCCATCCCCGCTCCCCTCCACCCCTGCCCCTGCCCCCCCTCCCCCTCAACAACCCCCCTCCCCAACCCTCCAGGGCCCCCAGGGCTTCTCTACTGAGAATTCCTTCCAACGCCCCCTCTCCCCCCCTCCTGCCCGCAACCCCAGGCACCACCTGGAACACCGCATACGTGCTGTTCCGGATGCCCACCGGCATCACCGCCGGCCTGTGCGCCGCGCGCGCCGCTGCCGACGCCGCGGCGCTGGGCGTTGCGGCCACGGGCACCAAGCCGCGCGACGCCATCACCGCCTCGCTGGCGGTGCTGGTGGTCATGATGGCGGGCGGCATCGTCATGCTGCACCACCTGGACGAGCTGGCGTTCAGCATGACTGTGGTGGCGTGGCTGTTCGGCCTCATCCTGGCCACGCACACCGGCCTGATGGTCAAGTGCTTTGCCATCGCGCTAAACTTTGCGCTGGGCATGCGGGCGGCGCTCAAGTACCTGGGGGACGACGAGGAGGAGGAGAAGCGCGAGTAGGGGGGGCTGGCGCGGTGTGGGGGCAGGGGGAGCGGGGGTGGGTGCGCGGGGCCGCACGGACTGTGTAGCACCATACCGAATCGTGTGTAGTACCGTAAGGAGGATGAAGGAGCAGGCGCGGCCGTCTTGGCGTGTTGGTTGCCGGGGCAGTGGGCAGGTAGGTAGGGCGGCGGCACCGCAGTGCACGGCATCCCCCCGCGAGGGCAACCAGGCGCGAGAGCAGGAAGGCAAGAAGGCCATCGGGGCTGCGCAAATGGGCGGTGGGGCTGGCAGGGACCTCGTGATCAGGCTGTGCATTTGGGGCGGTGAATCTCACTCTTCTTCATTGGCTCGCAACTGAGGCTGCCGACAAGTAATGCGGGGATTGCCTGAGGGAGAGAAAAGGCAGAGCATTTGATTGCCGCACAGGAATGGACGGCAGGAGCAGAACCCGGGTGGTGCCCAGCTCGTGATGCCGGACTGCATACCAAGGTATCATGTGCGTACTGGCACTCTGGGATTCGTCATTCATATCGAAGAGTCTCGTCGCGTCAGGCGTCCCCACCGTGCTAGGCTGACATACAAGCCGTACAGGTGTACGAGTGTACGGCACGGGCAGGTGCAGGTGCTTGGGGTGTAGGATTGGCGTGGAGTGAGGGAGTCTCTGGGGGACAGCAGGGTACCTTGGCGCCCGAATGAGTGCGGGTGACCCACCTGCGTGCCCTGCGGGAAATAGGTGTAGGCGTGTCGCCAGCCCAGGTGCCAGCTCGAGCATGTGGCTGTGGCTTTGCTGGTGCAGCATTTGGAACTGGGTGCGGGCCGCCGGCAGGCACACGCGGCCTTTCCAAGACTGGAGTAGTGCTCCCCGTGTGAGCAAGTGCTCTCCCGGCTGTTTTGCGTGGTATGTATACACTGACTCAAAGAGCCCAAACGCCCCGTCCCTGTGGGAAATGCGGGGCTGGCACCGGCGGCGCGCCACTGCCACACCCTGGCCAGTGGCCACACCCCGGCCGGTGCACCGAAAGGAACACATACAAAGCCACGATACTGCTCCCGCCCGCGCGCTCAAGTCCCAAACCTAGCAATGCAACGAGGGTGCAACGCGATGTGCAGTTGGGGCAGTTGGGCACAGCGCGCAGCGCCGTTGCACCCTCCCGGCTGCCGAGTTGTGAACGCCTACCCTTCGGCTGCTAGATTTGCTACCGTAATTAAGCGATGAAAACCGGCCCATTTTGAGACCGTTTTTCCTACTTTGGGACGGCGGGGGGATTACGCGGGTGGCTTGGACTGCGGGGCGACATGTCACACCACACGGTGGTCGCACCACACCGTGGCCGACAGCCGACTAGGGGCACCTCAACCCCGACGCGGCAGTCAGCGTGTCGTAAAGCTCCGCACCAGGAGTCCCAACAGCAGCTCCTAGCGCTACGGGATACCCATCCTGCCATCTCGAGCATTACCTTTGCCGGTTGGAAGAATGGGGATGGAATGGGCTGGCTGCCGGCGATACCGCGCCGTGCACGGCGTATGTCGTGACAGACACACACAGTGGTGGGAGTAGCGACGATGGTGGTGGTCGGGGTTTGCAGAGGCAGACGAGTCACGAGAACGCTCTGGTGTCCAGCTGTAGTCTCCCGTCCTGCTTGCCTACGACTCCCGAAGCGTGTCGGCGATCCGAGAAGCGGGCAGCCGCCAGCTGTTCGCCGCCGCCGCCTCGGGCGCCCCTGCCCTCCTCCGCCCCTGCCTTCTCCTCCTGCTCGTCGGACTCCTAGTCCGTATCCACCTCGTGTTGTTGAGCTTGTACGTCCGGTTTCGGAGCCGTGCGTACCCCCGGCATGGTGCAGCCGTACGCCACGTTTGAGAGAGCTCCTGCACGGTACGCGGGTACACGGCGGACAGCGGCAGTGGATGCCACCGAGGCGTGAGGAGGGAACATGCCGCATGTTGGCTCCTGTCCGGCGAAGGGAGGATAGGGGTTAGGGTCACGGACACACCGGCAAGCGGCAACAGGCTGGCTGGCACTTGCACCGGCGGGGGGCCGCCCCGGAAGGCGAAAGAGCCGCAAGGTTAGGTAAGGGGGAGACGGAAAAGGAGCCACCCTTCCCTGGCCTGCCCACCGCGCCCCACCTGCGTATTTAATTGCCGCAGCCCCGTTCTGAGTGCCAGGTTAAACAGCTGCCGGATGTGGGTAACAAGCTAACAACCGGCTTCACCAGCAACCCGGGCAGCGTGTTACGCCGGGCGCCGGGCGCCAGCTCCCTCTCCCCGCCGGCGCCGGCGCCGTCGACGTCACAGTCAGTCAGTGCCGGCTTCAGCAGAGCAGCGCCTGCCACCAGCGGTCCTTGGAGATTGCGCGGGCGGCGGCTGGTGCGGGCCCCATGGATGCGGGGGTATGCGAGCGGGCGAGGAGGGTGGAGATGAGGAGGGGGAGAATGCGGGAGTGGGGCAGGCCGAGCCACTGGGTTGGGCGGCCGCAGCAGCCCAGGCACTTGGCTTTTGTGTACAACAACGACAACGTACAGCCAGATTAGTCACCGAAGACTCCGCATACCGTCTCAGCGACCGTGTTGAACCGGCCCAGAACGGTCTTTGGGCTGCTCGGGGCGCCCCCTGTGGGCCCCGAAAAGGCCCATTCCCGGGGACCCCGAAAGTTCAGGAATGCTCCTGTCTCCCCTGCTTCATGTCGAACCCCGGTTCCCACCCGCTGACACGCGGGCATGAATTAGCGCAGCTCGAGTTTCGGCACGCATCGATATGCCCCCCCACCAGCCCCTACCCCTACCCCAGCCGGTCGGTGGCTAGGAACGCCCCCGGCCAGCATCATCCCCCGCCTTCCGTCGACAGCCGGCTCCCACCTGGCACCTTCGGCTTTGGGGGCCGGGTCCAGGGAGCGCCTCACAAGCAGGATACTGACCGCGGTCCCCAGCACTGCCGTAAACTCCCCGAACTCCTCCGCCAGCTCATTCGGCGCCCTGCAGCAGCCGGCCGCGCAACTGGCTCACCTCGTTCACCATGTTTCTGCAGCCCCACGGCACGGTCGCGGGCTACCCCGCCACGCACGGTATTCTTCAAGTATAAAAAACCTCCGCCGCTCCTTCCTCCGCTTTCATTCCTATGTATCGTACCATCTATTTAACTCGCACACAGTCCTTGGCCCCTCGCCGTACCGTACCGATTCCAGTCAGCAGCAGAGCTGCAAGTAGCCGTTTTTATTTCATACATTGCTGGTAACCACCCTCGACCTGGATACTGCTTGCACTATATCATCACTACCGCCTTCCCTCACGAGCTTGGCACAGGTTCATAATGAAACCGGAAGAACACTTTGCCCTGGGTGCTCAGCTTATGATGCAGGAGATTGCTGCAGTAGGTAACCAGGTCCAGCAGGTGCGGCAGCAGCTGCAGCAGCAAAACCAGCAGCTGCAGGAGCAAAACCACCACCAGCAGCAGCAAATCCAGCAACTCCAGCAGCAATACCAGCAGTTGCAGCAGCAGTACCGGCAGCAGCAGCAGCAAATCCAGCAACTCCAGGTGATGCTGCAGCAGGAGCCGCCGGACGTCGAACCCGAAGGAAGACTGGGGGACTGAAGCGGATGAGGAGTCATATGAGGAGTCATATCTCCCCTCGCAGACGTGTCTCCGCCAGCTTCGCCAAGTTTGAGGCTTTCCTTCGCCCAAGAAGCGGCCCATAGCAGGATGCTCAATAGGACCGTCGGCAAGCTCTTAGGGCATGGCCTGATGACACGACTAGTATTACGACTACTAGCAGGGGAGCGCACAGGGTGTGTGTATGGCCTGAGGAGAGCGCACGGGGCGGGGGAGCGGACGGGGTGTGTGCATGGCCTGACACGACGACTACTAGCAGGGGAGCGCACGGGGTGTGTGAGGTCCACAGGGCTCCAGCACGGCGGGCATAGGCAGCGGCGGGGCATACGTGGATGCTCGGCAAGAGCCGACGGGTGTGTGGCGGCGGAGCCTGTTGCATTTGTGGATTACCGTTGACACGTTCAGGGTGGACTCTAAGCGCCTCGCGACGACGAACACGGGCTGGCGCATCCGTTTGGTGCTGAGGGGCGAAGCGTGGCGGGGCGGCAGTGCTGGTGGGAGACGAGTCGCGCCGGGTTGGGAAGGGTAGGGTGACGAGCGAGGTGGGGAACGGGGTCGAGCGCATGGGGGGGGGCATGGCCTCACTGGCCGGCCAGGTCAAAAGATAGACGGTGGTGGGCACATGGATGGTGCGTTTGCAGGTGGTGCGGTTGTGAAGGTCCCCAGGACTGTGCGTGGCTGGCGCAATGAACCAGCGTCGGGCCTTCATTACGACTGATCTCGTTCATTTTGCAGTGCCACCGTTGCACCGTATCGTGGCCCGGCTCTCCCTGTAGCCGGGGACCCCGACTCCCCTGGTATTCGCTAAACTGTTGGCTGCGGAGCGCGGGCGACCGTGGTTTGTGTGCCGGTCCGGCACCGCTGGTTGCGCCTGGACCGCCTTTGCGGGATGCTGCCTCGGACCTGCTCTCTGTGTATGTGTTGGCGGCTATTGGCCGAGGCCAGCCCTTTTGCTGAGACCCGCAGCGCCAGACCTGGGCTATTCTAGATGGACTTTGTAACTGTTTGGGGGGGGGGGCACAGCGCGCGGCCTAATGTGGTGATTATTATTGCAAGGCATACAAGAAAAATGGAAACGCTGCAATTGGGGAGCCACGCCTCTACGGACATACGCACCCGAAGGCGCGATGTTTCCAGCAGGGCGGGCGGGCGGTACAGAAAAAGGCAAGCAAACGAGCAGACGCACCCAACCCCCGGTCGCCGGTCCTGGACGGGACAGCTTACCAGGGCATAGTTGATACTACGTTGTACAAGATACAAGACGACACTCGGCACCAGGTGTCGGAAGATAAACCCTTTGTTGCCAGTATGCGGACACTGGCAGTCGTTACATTTGCAGCGCAAGTCCCCGTCGACGCCAGTAGGCATTAGTTCCCTACCATACGGCGATGGCCGCCTTCACCTAATAATGCATTCCATGTACAGGGCGCGCTTCTACCTGTACGGCCATACCCTGCTTCCCGCCCCGGGCACCGTAAAATCCGTACCATGCACATCAAACGCCGTCCATCCATGCTCGCGTGAATCAGGTGCGCGCCAGGCACATGCATGCCGTTCACCGTGCGCTATGCACCTAGGTTCCACAGGCTGAGAACTACCGCAGGCTGACAAGTACCGGTTCCAACCGCTTTGGAAGCCGCTTGATAAAGCCGCGACCTGCTCCCAGTTCAAGTGTGTGAGTGACACTTATGCGTGTCGTGGCACTGCCCAGCGCCCCGCTGCCACCTTGTTAGTTGCATCGAAGGTCCGGCCGTGAGAGGTGCGCACACGCCAACTCTGGGCACGGGGGCACTTGCCGCGGTGCTTGGCGACACTTGGCGATCCCTGGAGCCTGGACCCGGGGCCCCGCCGCACCCCCGCCCGCACATCCCTCCTCTCCAGTCCCCCCGCACCCGGTTACCCCCCCCCCCCGGACTGTTTACCCCCCGCCTCCACACACACACACACGACCCGCCGCCTCCGAACTAACATGCAGGGACATCACCCCTTCGACTACCTCTGGAGCTGGGTCCTACCACGACGCCATCACTTTCGCGCTTACGCTCCCCGTACGCGTTTTTTCTTTTGAACACACACACACACACACACACACACACACACACACACACACACACACACACACACACACACACACACACACACACACACACACACACACACACACACACACACACACACACACACACACACACACACAC
>LSYV01000445.1:0-13974 GCA_001584585.1 Gonium pectorale | reverse complement strand
TCGACGGCGCCGTGAACCCGCCGCTGCCGCCGCCGCTGCCGCCGCCGCTGCCAGGAACTCCCATCGGGCTTTTGGCCGGGCCCGGGGCTGGCGCCGAGGCTCGGGAACGGCCCCGACGATTCACGGGGTCGGGCAAACGGCGACCGCGCTGTGTTGATGGGGGGTCGGAGGGGCTGCGGTGACAGAACGCTCCCGGCCCCGGCTGGTGCCGAGCCCGCGGCGGGCGCAGCCGCAACCTCGTAAGTGCCTCCGTCGTTGCTGTGCCCCAGCGACTGACCGACGCTGCCCTGGTGCAGCAGCACACGGCTAGCAGCCAGCGGCCTGCCGCCAGCCTCTACTGCGCCGCCGCCGCCGCCGCCGCGAGGACTTAGTGCGGCCGAGTTGGCGAACGACTCCCCCGCGCCGCTGCCGCTGGCGCCGCCGCCGGCCGGGCTGGCGGGCCCCTGCCGCACATTCGTCACAAATGCCGCCGCCGCTGCCGCCGCCATGTCGTACATTCCCGTGCTGCTGGTGGTCACGAGCTCCACGGAGCCGCTGCGAGTTGGCGGTGCGGTCTGCGCAACGCCGCCGCCGGGCCCGGCGGCGCCCCAAGGAGGCGCGGCCGCCGCCGTCAGGTGGGCGGGTGCCCCTGTTGACTGGCTGCCCAGCCGCGGGGCTATCACCAGCACGGATGGCGCCGCCCCCTGCCGCCGCGGCTGAGCGGCTGCGTGCGGCAGCGCCACCTGCAACTGCGGCCGCGGCTGCGGCGACCGTTGCTGGGAGGCCGCGTGCGGTTGCTGGGACGGCGGGTGCGGGTGCGGCTCCGTGGCGGGCGAGGCGGTGCCGGTCGGCGACAGCGACATGCGATCCGCGGAGAAGGCACTCGGCGGCCGCGGGAGCCCCTGCCGGGCGGGAAGGGGGTTTGAATGAAGGGGAGCAGCGGGCTCTTTGCTGGGCAGGCAAAGCTCACAGTCCGCGCGAACGTGGGAGCTTGCGGCCCAAGCAGCTCGGGTGCAAGGGAGGGCATGCGCCCATGGAGGCTGCGCACCGGGGAGAGGCGGTGCGCCGTCGGAGGCACACGGGCCCGTAGCGGTAGCCCCGCACCTCCACCGCGACGCACCTGCACAGGAGTGGAGCCCCGCTCCGCCAGCGCCGCCCTCGCCTCCTCGGGCCTCCCCTGACCGCCGACTGCCTCGCCCGCCGGCGGGCCCGCGCCCGCGCCCGTGCCCGCCTGCTCGCGGCTGCTGGGCCCGCTGGCGGCGCTGGCAGCCGCCTGCAGCGACCTCACGCTGTTTGGCGCCGCATCGATGGACGCCGCCCGCGTCAGGATGTGCGCGCTGGGCGCGTTGCCCAGCCTCGACCCCGCCGCCGACACCACGCCCGGCTGCGCAGCCGGCTGGCCGCTGGTGGCGCTGTCGCGAGCGAGGTCGCCCTCTGTGGAGGCGCTCCGATGCGGCTGCAGCGACCACATGCGCGCGACCGGCGGCGGCGGCCCCGACCTCGCCGCCGCTCCGACCGGTCCGCTGTCGGGCCCGGCGACGGCGGCGGCGGCGCCGCCACCGCCGCCTTCGCCCCCCAGCGACGCGGTGGTGACCTCACTCGGGAGACGCGTCAGCAGCCCGCAGCTGCTGACTGGCGCGACCTCGCCGCGGCCCCCGCTGCTGTACGGGCTGTCGCACAGGCCCGTCCGCCCGGCCGCCAGCGCGGTTGTCGCCACATGCGACACGCTCCGGAGCTCGCCCGAAGAGGGCCAGAGCGGCGGCGACGGCGGCACTGGCAGCGTCTCCCGCGCGCTGGCCTCCTGGCTTGCGCGGCCGCGCGCGTTCTCGAAGGTCAGGAGGGAAGAACCGAACCCGCCCGGCTCCGAAGCTGAGGCTGCCCCGGGCTCCCAGCGCTGGGGAGATCTGCTGGCGGTGGCGCCGCCGTCATCTCCCGCCGCCGCCCAATCGGCCGCGCCCGCCGCGGACCGCGCAGTGTAGCCGAGTAGGGGCATGCTCGCGGCCTGCCGTACGGCCGCAGCCGCTGAAGGCGGAAGGTCACCAACCGCCGCTGCCGCCATCGCTGCTGCTGCCGCCGCCGCTGCGTCTGGGGTCTGCTGAGGAGCCTCCACCTGCGCCGAGGAGCCGTCCGCAGGCGCCGCTACGGCCGCGGCCCCCTGCGCGGGCGAAGTACCGGCCTGCCCACTGTCGTACATGCCGTACGCGCCGTACATAACGCCGGGACCGTGAGCGGCAGCTGTGCTGTACGCGGCTGCGAACGACTCGTGGTGCCACCCGCCGTGGCCGCCCCCGGCGGCCCCGCCCCACCAACCCGGGTGCCCCTGCCATGCCTGCCCTTGCATGCCGGCCCCCTCAGCCTGGCCGTAGGCCCACCCCTGGTACGGCGCCACCTCCTGCAGGATGGGGTCGGCCGCCGGGTGCAGCGGCTGAGGCGCGTCCGTCGGGCCGGCGTGCGCTGCGCCCTCGGGGACGCCCCCGCCCCCGCCCCAGGTAGCCGATGCACCGTGTAGACCTAGGTCGTATGCTTCGCTCTCGCGGGCGAAGGGCTGCGGATCCGGCCCGCCGGCCGCAGCCTCAGCCGCAGCCGCACCGCCCGGGCCGGCCGCGCCCAGGCCAGGGTGCACCGGCGGCGCGGGCTGCTGGCGGGCCGCTGCGCGCCGCGCGCCCGCCCACCCGGCCCCGCCCTCGGTGCCGCTGCCGCTGCGGGCGCTGTTGTAGCTGTCGGACCGCTGCGCCGCCTGCCCACCCGGCTCGTGGTGGCCGTGCGTGTGGCCGGGCCAGATCTGGTCCAGCACGGTGGGCCACGCGCCCGTCTCGGCCATCATCTTGACCATGTGCTGGTTGATGAAGGGCTGCGGCCGGCCGCCGGTCCAGCGGTGCCGCGCGTACACCAGCAGCAGCAGCACGGCCGCGACGCCGCACACGACGGCGATGATGACGACGGGCGTGACCCACTTGCGGCTGTCCGACGCGGGCTCGGTCTCGCCGCCGGTCTGGAGGAAGGGCGGCGTCGCCAGCTGACCTCCTGGCGGGGCCATGGCAGGGCAGGGCGGAACGGGGGGCGTGGGGCGGTGAGGACACCAAGGTGTTGCTTTGGCGGCAGCGAGCTGGCAGGAGCTGGGGCACCGGGGCGGCCGTCACGGCTGCTGTCGCGCCGGGAGCGCATCGGAAGGCAGGGCACGCGGGGTGGGGGCGCACCAACGACGAGCGGAGTCATCCCCCCCCCCCCCGCCGAACCGTTTCCCTTCTTTTCTGCCCCCCACCCCCCCGCGGTCCCGTGGCAAGACCTCCAGCAGTGGCGCTACCCTCACCTGGCAGCAGCTCCTCCAGGTCGTACCGCATGTACGGCACCAGATCGTCCCGCAGCGTGCAGTTCTGGAGCAGCACGCCCATACCCTGAGGCGATGCGGGCGAGGCCGGGAGGCCGGGGTAGGCCCCAGGCCGCGACACGAGCGAGGCAGGCCGTGTCAACAAGGTGGTCTCGACCGGTCAGGCCCATGACGCCATGCCCTTCGTCAGGCGCCGGGGGCCGCCTCCGGCACGCGGGGGCACCACCTCCGGGGGGCTGCAGGTCACTACGATCTACCGCACCCAAATGCGCCTATCGTCAGACGTTCGCAACTGCGCGGTTGGTCGACGCTCTGGCTTTGGGGCGGCGGGACGCAGTAAGGGCACGGGCGCACGGCAGGGCGGCTGGGTGCCTGCGGTCGCTCACGGCGCCGTGTGCCCGGCGCGCGTCGAGTTGCGGGTCGCTCGGTCCGCGTTGGCGCCCGTGGCGGCCGCCGCACCTGCAGCAGCTGTACGCGCAGCGCATGCGGCCCCTCGGCGGTCGCCCGGAAGGCCTGCAGCCCCAGGCCCCGGCAAGCGGCCTGCAGCTCCGCGCCGCCCTCGCTAGAGTTGGTGCCGCCGCCGGCGGACCCCGTCCCCAGAGAGTCGGCCGTGAGGACCTGCCGGAATGCGGGGTAGGGGGCGGGGTAGGGGGCGGGGTAGGGGGCGGTGTTGAAGGGGTTGAAGGGGTTGAAAGCGGCGGAAGGAGCGGCGGATCAAGGCCGCAGGGAGGGGGTTACTCAGCCCAACAGCGCTGGTGTAGACCGGGGGTAGAGGGCGAGCGGCTCTGCATTCCTCCGCAACAGCGATGCCGCACGGCAGGCAAGCAGCACTGATGCAAGATGCAAGATGGCCCAGGATCCACGCCTCACGCCACGCCACGGTCAGCTCAGCACGCCGCCACGCCAGCCACCTGGTAGCACGCGCCCCACAGCGCCAGCTCCTGCCGCGACACCCCGATGGTGGCCCCCGCCAGGCGTAGCCCCGGCTGCTCGCCCGACAGCGAGGGCGCGCGGCCGTCGCTCCCGGGCAGCGCCCACAGCGGCAGGTCCAGGCAGCGGACCAGGCGGTCGGAGGGCCAGCGGCCGGGGCTGTCCAGACCCACCACCGTCACGCTGCGCAGCGTCAGGGACAGCCCCGGCCGGCCGAACTCCGCCCAGGGGGAGCGCGAGCGGCCGAGGTCCAGCACCGCGCCACCGGCAGCGCCCGGGTACGGCATCAGCACGAAGCTGCGCCGCAGCACCACCCTGCCGTACGGGACCGGCGCGTACGACGCGTTCCCGTTTGCCGGCGGTCGGAGCATCACCGCCGCGAGGGAGGGCACCCCGGGGTACGCGGCGAAACCTTGCTGCGGCACCAGCGCCCCCGCGGAGGCGTTCAGCGCCGCCACCAGCGCCGCCGCGCTGCCCGGGACCACCACCACCTGGGGGTAGGCGTCCAGGGGGGACGACGCCACCAGCGCCACGCAGGTGGCGTTCTGGATCGGCGGGAAGCCGGGCGGCGGCAGCGAGGTGAGGCGCAGCTCCAGCGCGTCCACGTCCCACATGCGTAGCCGCGCCAGGAGCAGTGTGCGCAGGCTAAGGGACACCAGCTGCGGGGCGGTCCAAGAGGGGAATAGGGGCCGTCAGGGAGAAGCGAGAGGGGTGTTACCAAGCCCGGCAGGGGTAAGGGCTCAGAGCGGCCTTAGGCCACGCCTACTTGTCCCCATTCCCCTGCCATGACCGCTCCGCGGCCGCCCCCCACCCCACCCGTCCGCGCCACCCGGCTCACCGTCGCCTGCTGCACCGCCGCCCGCAGCCAGGCCACCTGCTCGGCCGCGAGCGAGGTGGGCGTGTCAGAATACGCCCGTAGCCACGCGCTCTCGTACGATAGCTCGTCCTGCGGTACGACAAGTGTCACGTTGCGGAGGTATATCCGCGGCTCCGCCAGGGCCGCCGCCACCGCGGCTCCGCCACTGCCGCCGACTTCGCTGCTGTTACTGGCAATTGCCGACGAGGCGGCCGCCAGGCGTGAGGCCGCGTCCGCCAGGTACAGCGGCAGCGCCAGCACCCCCGGCTCGGGCGAGGCCAGGTTGGTGAGGGTGAGTCCCTCCAGGATAAGCACCGCGGGCGGCTCCACGCGGAAGACGGACCGCAGCAGGCCCGTGTCAAGAATCACGCCGGAGCCGGTGCCTGCGCCGGCGGAGGCCGGCGGCGGAGGCGGCGGCGCGGCAGCGGGGTCGCTGCCGGCGCGGAGCGTGAGGTTTGCCTGCAGGCGGCGGGTCGGGGTGGCGTGAAGGGGGTTTCAAGCAGTGGGAGCCCGGGCAGCGCTTCCTTGCGGCATTCTAACTCGATGACGCGCCGCTCATGGCTCCATAGCATTGCCAATGCCCCCCTCATGCGGTGGCGGGTCTTACCGTCCCCTTGAATCCCCGCCAGGGTGGTATGACCGGCCATTGCTACTCATTATCGTTGTTGCTACTTGTTTCCTTCACCACTACGCTACCGCCAACACCCCAACAACCGTCTTTGAACCTTGGGAGGGACAAGAACCCTGCCCCCGCGCGGCAGGGGCACCAGGCGCCGCGGTCGCACCGTCAAGGGGATGGTCCGGCTGGGGGCACCCACGGCCGTGCCAGACTGCAGCAACCGCCGTCGCCGCCGCCAAGCTGCGCCCCACGCTCCGGACGCCGCCGCCGTCGCTGCCGCGTCCGCCAAAGATGACGGCGGCGGCCGCGGCGGCACCCAGGCCGCCGGTCGACCCAGTGCGCCCGCCATCGCCCGGACCCAGCCCTCCCCACTGAGGAGGCTCCTCCGGCCGCTTCCCCCGCCCTGGCCCTGCCCGACCGCCGCCGCTGCCGCCGACGCCGGCGGCATCCCCAGGGCCTCCCGCAGCGACACGCTGGCGAGCAGCTCCACCACGTAGCCCGAGCAGCCGTCCCCGCGCGCCTCCACCAGCGCCAGGGCCCGCCCCAGCTCGGCGGCCGAGCCGGCCACCAGGGTGCGCAAGCCGGTGTCGGGGTGGCACACCTGGGGGGGGGGGCGGGGGCGGGCGGGGCGGAACGGGGCGGCATGACAGGGTAGCGTCGGGTGAGGGGGGGCGCGGTGGCATGATGCGGACGTGGGGATGGGCGGCCAGGTGCCATGTGCTGCCTGGTGTGCCGCCTGGTGTGCGGCCGGCCCGGCCCGCAGTGCAGTTACCTCTTCGCATGTGACGAGGACGTCCGTGAGCTCCAGCTGCCCGGACCGCCAGTACACCACCTGCACGTCGGGAGAGCTTCCCTGCGGGCGGAGGGTGGACACGGGGGGTGGTGATTAGAAAACGGGATGGACACGGCGGGGCGGGGGCAGCGCCATTGACGCGCTGCCACGACGACGGCTACGGCTACGGCGACCGCGCAAGCAAGGGGGGCGTGCGTTCGGCCGACCAAGAGCGCAAGAGCAGCGGGGGTGGATTGTCTCACCCGCACGCAAGCTGCTGGCGTGCGGGTGATGTCCGGGACCATGCAGCCGAGCAACAAGGGACGGACTCTCCACCACCAACAACACCAACACCGGCACGACGCTGAGGGAGGGTGCTGATCCAGGTTCGCGCGCGTGGGCCCCCTTTCGGCTTGGCCACCTGCGCATCCAGGCCCCTCGTCACCCCGTCCGCGCCGGTCGTACCCCGCTCCGCCCCGGCCCCTCCCCCGCACCAGCGTCACGTTGAATGTGTCTCCTCCTCCGCCCGCACCGCCTGCGCCGCCTCCGCCCCCCTGCGCTTCCGCCCCCGCCCGCCGCGCCGCCTCCCGGAACAGCCGTCCCGCCACCCCGCAGTCCGCCAGCACCAGCTCGCAGCGCACCAGCCGCAGCAGCGAGCCGGCGGACAGCGCGAAGGCGGGCAGCGACAGGGAGGGGGCAGCGGAGCCCGGTGCCGCCAGGCTAGCGGCCGCATTGCGGACTATGAGACCTTGGAGGGTCAGGACCACGCCTGCGGATGCCCGAGGAGGTGGCGACGCCCGCCCGAGGGTTGCACCGGGGGTTCATGACAGTTGGGTGAAAGCTGAGAGGGGTTAACGGCAGGTCGCAGACATCCCCACCGGCACAGGTGGCAGCAGGTCAGCGGGCTCCGGGACGAACCGGGCGACGCACGCACGCGCGTGTTTCACAATGGCCCCCATTGGCCGCCCCCCTCCGGCTTCCGGCCCTCCCACCAGGCCCTTGCCGCCTGCATGGGCCTCTCACCCGGCGCCAGCAGCAGCCCCCCCGGCTCAGCTCCGAGGTACAGGCTAGGCGCCGCCCCGCCCCTCGGAGCGCTGACCAGCGTGTCGTCCCGGAACTGCTGCTGTGCGACGGGGAGATCGACTGTGACATCAGTCTGTACGATGATGGCGACGGTGTGGTTGCGCCCGGAGTCCGGGAGACCCGCGATGGCGCTCACACGGGGCAGCTCCCACAGGCCGACGCAGCCATGGCAAGAAGGCGTTGGCACATCATCGCTAGCACATAAGCGACATATGGAGTTCAAGGCGACGAGAGCGAAGACGATGGATGGCACGTTTCGGGCTGACGAGAGTGCAAGCATGTGTAATGAATGTGCGGCTTCGCTTCGGGCCGCCGCCGTAAACACCACGGTCAAGGCCTACAGCCCGTCCAGCCCGTCCAGCAGGCCTTCATGGAATTCCACGCAACATAATACCTTATTTATCGCAATCAAATAATGCAGACCCAGGTAAGCCTCCGGCATACAAACTACACTAACACAGTACGTACGGCGGGATGCCGAGAGGACACAGGCCGAGAGGACACAGGCAGCATTGCATGGCTCAGGATAACGCGAGTGCTTGCCGGCGGAAGCTGTCGCACGGCACCACGCAACTCCCATGGGGCCCGTCATTGTGATAACGGAACGCCGTTGCAAACACGAAGCCGTGACCGGCACTTTCGCCCAATTTAATACATATGCCACTCACATGTAGCTCTGTCCCTTCCTTTTGGCCTTGGATCCGTACGGACCCACGGGACATGCTGCTGCGTACACCTGCGGCGGGCTTGGCACCTCAGGGACTGTAGGGGGTCCGCAGGCCCTAACCACGATCAGGATGGTGTCAACTATGGCGGCTTGCATAGATATAGCAAACTTTGCTTAGAGGGAACTGACCCACCAGGAAAAAGGAAATGGAAACGCAGCCTTTACGGTGATATATGCCCGGGGGTACGATTTTTCCAGCCAGCAGGGCGCCGAATACAGGGCATGGCAGGCGAGGGAGACGAGCAGGCGGGTCCTCCCGCTGTGGACCAGTGGCAACGTTACCCGATGAAAAGAGGTGGTAGATGGTCCGGCGAGCGGTATGGCCGACGATGTTACCAGTCCATCGGCGGCCAGCGGTTACTAATCTCGGGGCGCCCAGCCCGCACCCCCGGACCGCCGAGTGGCATAATACAGGGCACGCAACCGAAGGCGCGACCTTACCAGTAGGGCGGGCTGTTACAAAGGCAATGCTTGATAATCAAATGACCGTACGCGGCCCCTCTGGCTGCTCAGGTGCGTCCCTAAGCTGCAGGGACCGTTACCTACGGACTACTTACCATATACCGTACCAATGGCCACACCGGCTTTAGCGGGTACCTGTAACATATGTAACATCTGTTACCTGCTGTTGTTCGCTTGGCGAGGTCGCCAAATCGGCATGGCATCTGAGCAGGGTTTCGGAGTGCTTCAAAGTGTGCCCCCACCCTTATTTTTGTTCTGTGGACGGGTGTGAAGGGTCTACAGAAGTTCTTCATGCGGCTTCAATACCCTTAAGTGGGAATGTGGGATGAAAGGCTTCACACTCTGCAACACCCTGAGAAAGGCCACCGAAGCATTATTCTTCATGGCGTATTCGGGGCCGGTCGGGTACTTGGAACACCCCATTTTCCCATCTGGGTCCCGTATTGAGGCTCTGTGGCGCACCGACGGTATCTTTCTGCCGTAGAGGAAGACTCATTGTCCGAAGCGGCATTGCGCCCCTGACAAGCGGCCGCCTGGCAACTGGCAGTAGCAGGTGGGTCCGAGCATCCCCCAAGCCTTTTCACGAAGTGCCAGGACCAGAAGGGTGGGCTCTTGTTACGTCAGCTAGCCCTTCATGGCTGAGGCGCGGAGCAACGCCCTTGATGAGCACTTGATCACCACCCTCTCGTCCTTGGATGCTCCTGGTGGCCACCGCTTGGAACGTGCGCTGTGCTTGCGGGGGCTAGGGGCAGTCTCTTGGTACGGCGACCCTAACCTTGGGGGGGATATACGGTAGCTGTAAAGCAGCATGGCCCGGTCCCCACTGCTTGCCCCAAGCGTTGGGTCTATGGCAGGGCGAAAACCTCGCCTAGGAAGGGCGTATATGCAGGCAGCGGGCCGGTACAGTCCGACCACCCCATTTCCGCACCTGACCGGTGCAGCTCCTGCTGGTTCGGCCGCGCCTGCTGCCCCTTCTGCTCCCGCTCCCGTTGTCGTCCCTGCTCCTGTTCTCGCCGCGCTCCCTGCGGCTTACCCTGCGGCCCCTCTTGCGGCTCCTCATGCTGTAGCTGCATCATGGCGGCGACGACGGCGGCGAACCAGGCCGGGTAGATGTGTTACATTCAGCGCGTTCACTCGGGGCACCCGGCCTCTGCCCGCAAGAAAGGATGCTGTGCGGGCACCACATCGCATCCCTTCCGCAGCAACCCCAAGTCAGAGACCTTTCGCAAGAACGACAAAGCTTACCCAGAGCACCCGCCCTCACAGCAGCGAGGATAGCACCGAGGAGGCGGCAGGCAAAGGCCGACGTGGCACGCAATGACCGCCGCGCCAACCTCCGCGGGTGAGCATCGCCAGCGGGATTACATCCCACACGACCCAGCACCTGGCCAGCGTCCCGCGTGATCCGCAAACATTCACAGGCGGACCTGCTGCACCGGACAGCGTCCCCCAACAAAAGCAGCTCGGCTGCTATTGGGCACCCCTGGAAGAGGCGTGCGATGTGGGGATGGAGTGTTCCCCCCACCCCCCACCCGCACACCTCCAGCGGCATTTTTGGCAGTCTACTTGTGTGCGCCGTCTGTGTTTGGTCTTGGCTGCCGTGGTGCGCTGCAGTTAGGGCAGGTTTTCGGTGGTTCTCATCACTGGAGGACTGCCTGTCCCTCCCGTTGTCTGCGCCCTTTCTCGCCTGTCCGCCTGTAACCTTTCCACAGAGAAAAGGTCCCAGTTACCCCTTGGGTCACCCGGCATGGAACCCCACCAACGGTGAGCCTGCAGAACCCTCCCTGTGCCGTGGCTACTTTTTCACTTGACGCCAGAGGTATACGAACGCAGCCCGCAGCCCGGTTGGGCGACACGACCTCGCCCGGGAAGGGCGTGCGTTCAGGCAGAGGCCCCGGTACCATCAGGCAGGCGATAGCCAGGCCGGGTAGATGCCAGAGCGAAGGGCCGAGAGGGCGCCACGAGCCGCCCTTGAGTGTAGGTGCGGCTCTGAAAGACGGCGTGCACAACGCTCTTGGCGCCAGCCCACGTCGCACGACAGCGCCACCCCCCCCCCAGCGACCGGCCGGCACAGCGAAGATGCCGAAACCAGACTCAGCGGCCTTAGGCTCCTCATGCACCCCCCTCGAACGTCGACAGGGCTGCGCCCACCCGCACCGCATCGCCGGCAGCGTTTGCTGAAAGGGGCAGATGCAGGGATCCCACAACGCGGGGCAAATATCTTCCCAACGTAACTATCTCCACCCTTGGCACAAAGCATGGTCCTTAGGCTTATATGTTAGGATTAACATCTATGACAGATATGACATCTTACAAGCGTACATCACAGCCAGTGCCTCATACACGGTAGAAGCTACCAGCCATTTACAACCGTGAAACCGTTAATCGTTGTTAGGATACCGTTGCTGGTGATTGCAATTGTTACGTTCCTGTTGCAGTTGAATAATATCGAGTCGTCAAACAAAAATGCTCAAGATGCTGGGAAACCCATATTCAGCGATGCGCGGGTTTCTTGTGTGTGTGACTGTTGTATGACATTTACCTCAGGCGATGCGTACTTGTATATTCAATAGGAAAATGCTGACGTCAAGAAGAAGCATCATGGTCAGGACAGGCTACGGCGAGGCCGGACGATTCCAAGGAAGGAATCTTGACGAACACAGTAGATTACTTACTGTCGATGCACAAGCTCACATAGATGATGATGGTCAGAACGGGTGGTTGTGCCGTTAGGACCAGAACGAAACTCTCGACGACGCCTGATACGGCCTTGCCGATTAATTGGGCCGACCGTTAACGCCAAGTGTCAGATATTTCACTGAGGCCTGGGAGGGCAAGAGCGGGGTGCTGCGGGGCGGAAACTGTCCGGACAACAGCCATGAACGAGGTGGAAGCATGACCGCTGGCGGCTGCCTAAGGGAAGGCATGTGGAGCTGTGTTAACAAGAGACAGCAGGTCACAGCTGGCGCTGTACTGCCCCGCGGTCACTAGCAAAGGTGCCTTCGTCCACACGGACGACACGGGCCAGCAGTGTCTCGGCGATGGCCGAGCGGGGCGGTAGATTGCTTCACATACGGCATCATGCAGTGATGCTGCTGTGTGCGACGGTGCTGCTCGCCGTCCATCGCTCTGTTCTCGCTGTGGCCAGTGCTGCGCCCCCGTGCACCCAACCCGCCTGCACCGCCCTGTGGGAGCTGCCGCGCACTCGGACGGGCACAGCTGTGCAGGAGCTGAATGCAGCTTCGGGATTCACCCACGTGGACACAATCCTCGTGAGGAACGACACGACCGCGGACCTGCCTTACGCGCAGCAGCAGTTCCGCGCCCACACCTTGATCAGCGGGCCGACTCTTGGAGCCGGAGTGGGGGCCTTGCCGCAGCTTTATCTCGGACCAGAGCCGGCTGGCATCCTCCTCTCACAAAGTGAGCGGAGTCCGGTGGGCTAGCTGCAGGGCTGTGCACGGACGAGTCGCGGGGCGTCCACCTCCCCAGCCTGCCTGCTGCCTCACGTGGTGGGCTGGCGGCGCCTCACCCGTCACCTCTGCCCTCTCTATACCGGGCCTGCCAGCCTCCCACCTTGCCACGATAGCCATGCCGCACGGTGCTCCCGTGCAATGCTTCCGTCCTAAGGCCTTGGCCGAATGATCCCTCTGCAGATGTGACGCTTACGCTGCAGTCCTTACGCATCACAAATGCCGAGGCGGTGTTCGCACCCAGCGACAGCAGCGGCTTCGGCGGCTCCTCCTCCTCCTCCTCCATTACCCCCTCCCTGTCGCTGCCCGCCTTCGCCCTGTCCGCCGGCTCTCTGCTGCGGCTGGTGCGCTGCGAGCTGGTGCTGGCGGACTGCGGGGTGGCGGGGCGGCTGTTCGGGGAGGCGGCGCGGCGGGCGGGGCCGGAGGCGCAGGGGGGCGGCGGCGGCGCAGGCGGTGCGGGCGGAGGAGGAAACGCGTTCAACGCGACGCAGGTGCGGGGGGCGGACTTTGGTGGCAGTGCCGCTGCTCCTCCTCCACCTCACGCCCGCGCTGTGTGATGCGAATCGTTGCCGCCGGCTGCCGCAGGGTTTTGTGCCGGACGTGCTGATCTGGTACGCCCGCTTCCCGCAGCTGGAGCTCACCGAGGTCCGCATCACGTGCGACCAGGTGCAGTGGGGCGGAGCGGGGCGGGGCGGGGCGGTGGAGCGCGCCTCGCGAAGGGCCCGGGGCGGTGCTGCGGTGCTGGATGATACGTGCGTGTGCGCGGGAGGTGCATGTGCTTGACCCGCCCTCGACCACCCTGCCGCTTCGTCGTCCCGTGCGTCGGGAAATGGTACAGGCCCGCACTGCCCGGGCTCAAGCCGCCGTCCCCGTCCCCGTCCACCGTTGACACGCGCGCTACCTGAAGCCCGCCCCCGCCTCTGCCCCAGCGCAGGTGTGCGGGCCGTCGGGGGTCCGAACGCTCAACGTCTCATCACAGGCCGACTGGGCGGCCGCGCTGGCCGTGGTCGGCGGCGCCTCTGCCCACGGCTGCAGCAGCTATGCCATCGGGCTTTGGACCGATGTAACCTTGGAGTCGGGCGGGGCGCAGCCCCCCGCTGCAGCTGCCGCTGGTGGCGGCCTTGGTCGACGGCTGGCCACGGACGTCAGCCGTGCCGGCTACGCCACCGCGCGTAGGGCGCTGGCCAGTGACCGTTTTGGAGGACGGCGGCTGCAGCAGCATGGGGTTGCCAACGAGGTGGTGGGCGCCGGCGCAGCCGAGCTCGCGGCGCAGCCAGTGGCTGTTCGTTTGGACATGACCATCCGGGGCGCCGGCCCCGGCGTGGTTCTTGACGCGGGCTTGCTGCGCTCCGTGTTCCGTGTGGAGCCGCCCGCGGTGCTTACCCTGGAGGGCCTCACCCTCACCAACCTGGCCTCGCCAGAGCCGGGGGTGCTGGCGCTGCCGCTGTACCTGGCGGACAGGTGCGCGTGTGCGTGTGCGTGCCTGCGGAGACAGCCACTGCGCAGGAGTGAAGGCGCCTGCTGGAGGGCTCTGCTCCCATAGCACCACACGCCCGCGGCCGTTCGAGTCGGGCGGTCACAACCGGTGCGCTCCATGGTCGTTGATTCCGTATCCTGCACCCCGTACCCCTCAGGCCCGGTCTCTTGGACCTGACGAGCGGCCAGGACGGCGCCGGGTCGGTGGCCCTGCGCAACGTGACGCTCGTACTGGCGCCGGACGAGATGTCGTACATGCTGACGTGGCT
>LSYV01000443.1:0-14106 GCA_001584585.1 Gonium pectorale | reverse complement strand
GACGTCATGACCACCGTCCACCGCTTCAACGCTGCCGCCATGGCCGCCGCCGCAGTGGACCCATGGCCGCCTACGACTTCACCCGCCTCTACACTAACATCCCGCTTGACGACCTCTGCCGTTCCATAGACAAGCTGACCCGCACCTGCCTGGAGGGCACCCAGGAGGCGAGGGGACCACCAGACCAGGATCAATAGGGAATGGTTGACCGCCCGCCTTGGAGTTTGGGACGTGCAGGTGTTGACCGCCCACCGCCATGTTTGACCAATCGGTGGGCCCTATGCCCTATTCCCTCCCATCAACCAGCGCATGTATGCCCTGTTTAGCAGTGAAGCAGGGACGCTTGCCCTTCCCCAGCCATGGGGTCAGCTACTGCACTAACGATCTTTTTCGCCTTGATAGCTGCTCATGGTAGGCATGTAGGATGGAAACCTCATTGATTTCAAGACTGACGACTTAATGTTCTGTACCTCTAACTGACGACTTGCATGTTGGTGCAGGTGCCGTCAGCCAGACCTTCAGTACTCCCTATGATTACATTTCAGCGCAGTCGGATATGAAAATCCTGAAATCTTGTGTAGACAATATTCTCGTAAAGAATCAGGGCCCTTGGAAGGGCACCAAGCGTCTTAATTTCACTATTTACATCCCTACCGACGAGGTGCGCTGCCACTCCCTTTACGTCAGCAGTCTTCTCGTATTTATATGGTTCTGACTGTTCAGGCCTTTCGGACCATCTGGGGTGTCCTCAAAATGGCTACGACCCCTGAGGCGTTTTGCTCGAACACACGTTCCGTAAAGTTGAATCAAACGCGCAATGCTGTTATGAACTATCACGTCCTGGCTGGGGCGCGTACCCGTGCTCAGTTGCCTGGGAACTGCCCCGATGGGTGCAAGTATGACACCATGGCGGGCGGGAAGAACCTTGTGGACAGGATAACAATCGATGTCGATGAGGAAGTTGGAACTTATTTGGTCGGTGGCAGCAACGACGACTATGCCGACTACGTGTCCCGCCGTTTCGATGTGTCTGTGAACGGCCGGGTACGGCTCAGTGGAGTATCTGATTGTTGAGAAATGTGAACTGATACGTCCTTCCTTTTGCAGATGCTGCATACCATTGACGGTGTAATGATTCAGGCGCGATTCATTCCGGTTGTTAAGTCGCCACCACCTCCTGTGAAGAAGTCATCGCCGCCGCCGCCCCCTAAGTCTTCGCCTCCTCCGCCTGTAAGCAGCCCTCCTCCCCCTGTTGGCAGCCCTCCTCCCAGCCCACCTCCACCACAGTCACTTCCACCTCCGTCGCCGCCCCCACCATCGCCTCCTCCCCCATCGCCTCCACCTCCGGCACCTCCTCCACCCAGCCCTCCGCCGCCGTCCCCACCTCCTCCTAACCCTCCTCCGCCGTCACCCCCGCCCCCGCTTCCGCCGCCTCCATCGCCTCCTCCCCCACCCGCCGTTTCGCCGCCTCCCAGCCCTCCTCCCAGTCCCGCTCCGCCCAGTCCCCGTCCTCCTCCGAGTCCATACGCTGCGTTTGCTTCTATATACGATTTCGTATCAAAGCGCGTGGCTGATATGGCCAACCTGAAGCGTGCTATAGACGCGGCAGATTTGGTGGCTACTTTCACCAACCCCAACGTGCAGTGGACGTGTTTTTTCCCCAATGACAATGTGAGTATGAAATCGCTCAAATTTTTGTAATATGTCTCTGGTCTGTAACCTGGAATTGTTATTCAGGCTGCCGCTTGGTATCTGGATATGACCTTTCAGACAGGAACTACCACGCTCCTTGCCCAGACTATCTTTATCAACGGCTGCTGGCAGCAGGCCGCTGCCGGACGCATTACCGATGCGCGCTGCCCCAACGCGACGCGAGAGTATGTCGGTGTCGTACAGAACTTGCTCATGCAGCACTGCGTGGACCGGACCAACCTGCCCCAGATTACCACGATTGCCTGGGCTAATACCACTTACGCTACCGTTCTTCCCTTCGGATCGCTTAATACCACACGCATTAACGACACGTGAGTAATTAAGTCATTTTCTAGCTTAGAACCCGATTTAATCTATCATATTGGTCACAGGTTTACCGTACGCTATACCAACTCGTCATCCGCGGTGGTTGCTGAGCTGCTGGCTGACACGCCGGCCCTACGGGCAAGGGATAACGTTGTTGCGCAGTCAGTCGTCCATGTTATCAGTGCGCTTCTTACTGGCGCTGCTGCAGCTCCACCGCCTCCATCTCCACCGCCGCCACCACCGCCCTCCCCCACGCCGCCGCCTCCGGTGTTCTCTACGTTCCAGTCGGCCATTGCTGGTGTGAACCAGCTGTCGATTACACGACAGCTCATCTCACTGCTCAATCTGACTACCGCCGTCAACGGTCTTATCGATACTACATGTTTCTTCCCCAGCAACCAGGCTTGGGCTCTTTTTGGCAACAATGGCAATGATAATGGCTCGTTCGTCAATGTCCGTAACAATGCAACCGCTGTCAGGCGTATGATGGCGGATAACCTCCGTTTTTGCATTGTCGATGGCGTTTGTGCCAGCACCAGTGCACACCACCGACTTCTTGCCGAGGTTGACAATGTGTTTGACCCTGCTGCGTTCTATGACACGTTTGCCTGGAACGTAACCATTGAGGCGCCCAACAACACCTTCAATATGAAGCTTCTCCAGAATACTATCCTTCAGAGCTGCTACAACCCCCCGTCTGCTCCTAACAGCATGAATGCCGGTCTTAACGCTGTCCGCCGCCTAAATGAGACGGATAACTTCGCCTGGGAGACTGCGCTTGGCCAGAAGGACACGGCTGGCCTTTCGGTTGTTAAGACCCCGTAAGTTCTTTGCGCTCCAAGTTGCCTGCAGGGCGTCCTCATGTGCGCCTTCTTTGCAGGTTTTCCGGCAACTGCTCTGACAACTCTACAGTCGGTCCTAATACTGGCGTCCCATTGAAATCCATGGGGTACTGCTCTCAGTGCTTTAAGGTTGAGAACACAACCGATGTGTTCGTTAACTGCTCCTTCACGGTGTACTCCATTCTGACTGGTGATAAGTCTGGTTTTGAGGGAGTCATAACTAACGTTGGCTACTCGCGCGGTCGTCAACCGTTCATCCACTGGGTCCCTAAGGATATTGTGGTTGGAACATACGCACAGGTCCGCGGGTATGTCCATATTGTAGATCGCATCGTCCAATCGCCGATGCTACCCCCGCCACCTCCGTCTCCCCAGCCGCCAAATCCTCCTCCGGCCCCATTCCCTCCTCCGCCGTTCACCGGTCTGCGCACCTTCCTGGAAAACACCAACGAATTCAGAAACTGCTCCGCTTTCCTCTTCCGCCAGAATCTCTTCCAGCTAACTCCAGGCGCCCAGCTTACCAACTACTACGACTATGTATCCGCATTCGACACCTCGGGTTGGACTTTGTTCGTTCCAAGCGACACTGCCTGCTCTGCCGACCTGGCTTCTCGCAACACTACCCTTGCAGCGATAGTAGCAGACGGTACAGCCCGCTCTGTCATCAAGAACATGTTCGTTCCCAATGGCTTATACCCGGCTGCATCGCTGACAAATGGATCTTCGATTGTCTCCGATATCGGTATCTTCTCCATCAACGGAACCAGCAACACCCTCAACTTCATGCGTTATGGTAATGTCATTGAGATTTCTCAGCGCTTCCCCGGGTTCGCTACTCAAGTTGGGAACTTGACGCTCATGGACATCATGATTCAGCGTGCTCCCAGCGCTGAGGCCAGTGGTGGTCTGGCTGGCTATGTGCACCAGACCAACCGCCTGCTGTTCCCCGACCTCCGCCAGCCTTCGCCCCCTCCGCCTCCCCCGCAGCCTCCGACCCCACCTAGCCCCCCGCCTTCGCCCTTCCCCCCACCCCCTCCGTTCTTCACATCTGGTCTCGCTGCCTACCTTACGGGTTACAGTCAGCTTTCCATCCTTCGCCAGCTTTTCGACTGCACCAACCTGACGACTGTGCTCACCCCAATCCTGTCGGCTAATACTTCGTCGGCTACTCTGCTGGCTCCAACAGACGCCGCGTGGTCAAATTACTTCACGTCGTTGGGTGTGTCTGCCGCTTCTGGCGTGGCTTTCATGTGTAATGTGACCAGTGGACAGCGGGAGCGCACCGTTGCCTTGTTGCGTGCTCATCTTCTCCAAGGTACCAACTCTATCAACACCTTTTACAACGACGCCCCAGGGAAGAGACTCTATGACTACTATTTCAATGACACTGGCGGAATTCAACTCCGTGTCAATGCCACAGGTGCAAACGTTGGTGGTGTGACGGCGGTGTCCATCCAGTTCATCGTTTCGTATCCACCTACGGTGGCCACTGCGCTATCGGCCAGCAACACCCCGATATTTACATCTTCAGTCCCTGAGACCAACAGTGTTCCTGGCGTTGTTGTTGCGCACCAGATCTCCGCGGTCCTCTCCGTGCCCTCCGCCAGCCCCCCATCTCCCCCTCCACCACCTCCAGCCAACATCTATAACGCAACGTCGTTGTATGATGCCGTCTCTAAGGATCCGATCTTGGCAACGTTCTTGGGCCTGCTTGCTTTGCCGTACAACACTACGCACACCTACCGTGCCATTCTCAGCGATACGACACTTATTGCCACAGCGTTTGCTCCGAGTGTTGATGCCGTGACGTCGTTCTTCTCGTCAATGACTGTCGACGGTAGTCCCCTGACGTACAGTGACTGCTTCAACACCAACAAGCCCAAGGCAGTTGCCGTGTGCAAGGCCATGATCTCTTTCTCGATTCTGCCACGGTATCAATTTCTGCCATCGTTTACGGCCAGTGAATACAATATAACGTCTCCTCTGACGGGAGACTCTGCCAACTACAGCGTCATCGGGGTCCAATCATTGGCTGGGGCGTCTACCACGTCTGTAGCGTACAAGTTCAATCTATCGACGAGTCCACCGAACGCATCCTCTCTTGCCTTTGCTACAACGCCCTTCTGCTCCGGCGATCCTAAGATCATCCGCGGACCTGTCCCTGTAGGCATTGTAAGTAATTCTTTGATGTTATTGTTTGCGCAACATGTCCATCTTACTCAATTTTCTTCGTTTCCGCAGCCTGATATCGTGACGAAACAGTCGGCCATGCTCTACATTGTGGACGACGTTCTGATTTTCCCCGAAGCTCTTCAATCCGGCGTTGTGTACACGCCTACAGCAGCGGGTTGCGCGCGATAATCGTGCGATAATCACTAGGCCTTCCTAGTTACGTACTAGTGAAGGGAGTAGGATGCTATAGGTGGCAATTAGGATGTAGAACCATTGATACACTAAAATTTATAGTTTGATTTTTGATTCTAGAGGGTGTTATTACACCGTTTATTAATTAGGATCATGATAAACCATGCAACAACAGTTGATCCTGTAATGTCGACTGGACCATTGCCCATCGTGCCAGAATTGATCCAGCCTTGTCCATACATACCACGACGTGAGAATAAAGTGGCATCGAGAGGTTGCGGCGGGGCAGAGTTGAATGCGCGTTCCAGGTGCAGGCATAGGTACGTCACCATGCCTCCCAGACCCACCCGAACCAGCGGCTCTGTCCCAACCCAACCGATAGGGACTATTCCCATACGACGTGTGAACAAAGTGTGCTAGATTCAGTCTGGGGATTGACTCCTGCCGGCTTCAGCACAGGACGCACGTCAAACGGCAGTGAGGTAACCGGACAGGTTCGTGGTAGTAGGAGTGGTGAGTGTGGCTCGGGCGGAGCGGCGGGAGCGAACCCAAACGATCGAGGTAAACATCGCGGCCGGTTGTTAATAGTGCGGTGCAGGGACGGAGGAACGGCCGCCCACGGTGGAGGCGGGGCCGGTGCCCGATGGGCTAGCGGCGGCATCTGTAAACAGCTCCATGAACGACGCCGCCGGGCCGCCTGGGATACCGCTGAGCTAGCCGGTGGGGAACGGCGGAGGCGGTAGACAACTCGGACGCAGAGTCGTGCGAGCAGGACATGCACGACACAGCCCGGGACCCCGCACCCTTCCGACCCGGGTTGCCCCGAGCGGCCTTGCCCGCCTGGCGCCGCTACTTCGAGCTGCACAACGCGGGCCGGGCAACCAGCGCTCGCAACCAGCGCTTGGTCCTGCAGATGCAGGGCGGCGGAGTCCGCTTCCGGTGGGTGGGAGTCCCGCCCAAGGGGCCCGCCATGACGCCACTACGACGCAGCAAGCTCCGCATAGTGCGGCAGATGATCCGCCAGGCCGTAGGACGGGGTGCGGAACCCGATGCGTACCTGTCGGCCCGGCAGCCGCAGCGGATCCACTTCCCCAACCACCGCAGCGCAGCGGAGCACGCCGGCTTTGTGACGGCGGAAGTGACGAAAGGCGTGCAGACCGGCGCCATGGCGGAGTGGCGGAGCGAATGGGGCCCGCCCACGGTCATCAACGGCCTTCGCGTGGTGGAGGGCAAGAAGCTGCGGCTGTGCATGAACCCCATGTACGTGAACCAGCACATGGAAGTGCCCGCCCTGAAGTATGAGTCCGTGCGGGACTTGCCGGGGTACCTGAAGCGCGACAGCTTCATGTTCACCACGGACGACAAGAGCGGGTACTGGAACCTGCAGCTACACCCCAGCATGTACCTGTACGCCGCCTTCGAGTGGCAAGGGCGCGTGCTGTACTGGCCGGTCCTAGCGTTCGGGTTCGCGCCAGCGTGCTGGACCTATTCCCTGCTGAAGCAGGAGCTGTTCCGCCCGCTGCGGGAGCGCGGGGTGGACCTGTCGTACCTGATAGACGACTGCCTGGCGGCCGCCCAATCCAGGCCCGAGGCGCAGTACCTTTGCCGCGCGATGGTGCGGCTGCTGACCGCCCTGGGCTTCACGCTCAGTCTCGACAAGTGCCAGCTGCAGCCGGCGCAGCGAGTCCGCTTCCTGGGTTTCATTGTCCACACCGCGGCGGAGTCGTTCGAAGTCCCGCCAGACAAAGTGGAGGCGCTAGTGGAGCAGGTGCGGGTGATGGCGCAGAGCCCCGCGGGCTCCATCACGAAGCGGGACGTGGCGCGGGTGGCCGGGCGCATCATGGCCATGTCGCCAGCGGTGGCGACGGCCCCCTTGCACGCCCGCGTGGTGGGCCGGGCGCTGGCCGGGGTGGCATCGTGGGACGAAGCGGTGGGCGACGCGGCTTCCTTTCTCGACCGCGCGCAGCTATTCGTGGAGCTGTTGCGCACCAAGAACGGCAAGACGTGGTGGCGCCGGGCGGCCGCCGTCACCCTGCGCGTGGCCGGCGACGCCTCGGACCGGGCGTACGCGGCCTTCCTACCGGAGCGGGAGCTGGGGCCGGGGGCCTCCAGCGAGATGCGAGTGCCTTTCACGCCGGAGGAGGCCAGCCGGATGGACCGAGGCGACTTGTCCAGTACGGAACGTGAGCTGCGCACAGTCTCGCTGGCCGTGCAGTGGATTGCGGAGATAGCGGCCGAGCTGCTGCAGGGCGGCTGGCTGCAGTATCAGACGGACAGCCAGGCGGCGGAGTGCTGCGTGCTGGGCATGAAAGGCCGAGGGCCGTGCCTGCAGCGGGTGGACGAGCTGTACCGGCTGTGCGCTGTCGTGTGCCAGCGTGTGTTTCGGGCAAGCGTGTGGTTTCAGTGGCTTCGGAGCCAAGTGTCGGAGACTCCCGGCAGTTGCGTGGCCGGCGTGGCCCTTGCCTGTGCTAGTTTAGTGGCACACGACTACGAGCATCCTTAGCATTAATTGCCAGCTGAGCACGACAGTGAGAAGTGCCACTGGGAAGTCGGTCGATTTCGTGCATGATGGTTGAGAGCATTCGATAACCGTTGCGTCGCTCTATTGACCTGTCCTTGGGCGCTAAGCTATCATTGTTTGTGTGACCACGTATCTTGAGTACGGCGTTTCAAGTGGGAACGCGCTTGAGTGCCGGCGCCGAGACGCATCGGCGCCTTTGCTGGCCGACTGGTTAACTGCACCAAGTTGACGTGCAGCACCTAGTAGCTGCTCTGTCGTTACAGCAAGGCCAATGGCAATGCACGTCGCAAAATCGTCCCGGCAGCTGCGAGCCTGATCAGCCCCTGCTGGAGACGGGCCCTGGGCTCCAACACCCGTCAGCAGGTGACGTGAGGGGTCAGGGTGGACTGTTCGGCGTCAGTCCTTCCAGGCAGCAGCGTGCGCTCCTGGCGCGTCCTCCGCACAGCATTCGGGCTACTGTGCGCGTACCAAACGCTCGCGTGACAACCTGCAGCTACGCAGCGCACACACCGCGGCTCTGTGTGCACCCGTTCCGGCGAGGGCCTGCATGTCGCTTGCAACGGCTCCCGGATGGGCTTCCTGAGGCATCCGGGCGGATACATATGTAGACCACATCCCGGAGAGCAGCCGACCGCATCTCCTCCTGCCAGCAAAGGCCAGCGAAGCGCCGCCGAGACGGTGTTTCGGACATCTGGCGATCTTTAGCCCTTTTCCCTGTCTCCCTGCTTCCCCGCCCAGACTGGCTTAGCATGGATTCTGGTAGAAGCTCTCCTCCCGCGAGCCCTGATGCTGGAGCGCTCGCCGCCGCCCCACTCCTGCGGACCAACGCGCACATCGTGCTCGGGCGCGCCAAGGCCTACTCCACGCTGACACGCTGGTGGCTCATCTCGGCTCGTTTCAGCGTCTGCAACAGCAGTACGGGAGTTCCGGTTCCTCCGCCGATGGGAACCGGTCAGGTGGGGGCAGTGGCGGGCGGCCGCATGGCGAGGGGCCAGAGGGCAGCCTCTCCTTCGGGTAGCATGCGCCTCATGAGCAGCCAACGGGCGGGCGAGCGGAGGCAGGGCCTAGCAGCGCCACGCAGCGTGCGCGTGGCTTAGGGCACATGGGGCCCCCGCAGCGCGTGCGGGTGGACGAATACGCTGCGAACCCGTTGGGGGCGGCAGTCAGCGACGAGGGGGCTGATGACGAGAGCGAGTACGCCCTCGCCACGGCACGGGCGTTGCGCAAGGCGGAGGAATACTACCGCAGGGGGCAGGCTCGCTCAGTTGGTCCCCCCGCGGAGGTGGCAGTGGAGCCCGCGCGAACCCCACCGCTGCTGTTTAGGGGCTTCGAGCAGCGTGCGCTCTCCCCTACCTCCGTCTATGCAACGGCGCGCGAAAACGCCAGCGCGCGGACCACGCCGGCACAGCAACCCGACCCCCCACGCCTAAGGCGCCTAGACCCGAGCGCCTTCAGGGCCGTGGCGCAACACCTAGGCCACGCCCCCCGACGCGAACACCGCGTCGAAAGGGAAAGGGCCCCGGAGCCCAGAGCCTGGGTAGAGAACCCCATGGTAACAGGCATGACGGGCAGCAGCACGTCCACCACCGGCTCAGACTCCGACCGCAGCGAAGGGGACGCGGGCCGTGAAGCGCAGTACACGCTCGGGGTCCTCAAGGCATGCCGCATAGCGTTAGGCGCCCCCCTCTTGGGCACAACACTAGGAGCGAGCGCCTGATCGACTCCCTGCCGCCGGTGATGCCCGACCCGCGGGGCAGAGGAGCCTGGACCCGCAGAGAGCTGTTAGACCTAACACACGCGATTCAGCAGAGGCAGAGAAGGACGGTTAGCGCACGCCGGCTGATACAGTGCCTAGAACAGCAGATAGACAACCCTGGTAGCGCCCCTCATCCGCCGCGCATGCCACCGCCGGCATCAGCGCCGGCTGCGGTTGGAGCGGCGGCGGCCGTGGCAGCAGCAGAGCTCCCGGTGCCGCCGCAAGCAGTGGCTGCCGCAGGGCGCCCACTGCCCACCGCGCCGCCGCTGGCCGGCGGGGCGGCAAACAGCCCACTGGCACCCGGTTGTTTCCTGCACGACCAGCCCACCACGCGCCCCGGCCACCGCCCCAGCATGGAAGAGGATCCCCCGCCTCCTAAGCGTGTAGCATTCGCCCACTGGCAGGCTCCTACGGGCACAGATAGGCCCTGGCCCCAAGCCGAGCGCTACGCCGGCGAACCCAGTGACTTTCCGTCGTATGAATCGCGAGCGCGCGCACACGTCGACGGCATGGTCGGCCCGCCCACCGGCAAAACGTACGAGCACGTCGACTGGGTCTGGGTGGGTCAGCGCATGTTGGCAAACACCGTAGAGTTTAACTCGGCGCTGCACAGCTTTGTGGCCACCCCTGAGGCCTTAGCCGCCCTCACCGCTCAGCACAAAGCGCTGTACCTCCAGCACGGGGGGGGGCCCTGAAGCCTACCGTGGCCAGGCGCTGGGCAGCCAACAAAACTTTGTGGACTACTTGCTGCAGCGCATCCGCCAGCGCCACCTGGCGGCCGACGTTTGGGCGGTTCATGTATCCAGTGGATGCTTCGAGTGCCGCCGTCCAGCCGCAGCTCGCCCTTGCGGCCTTCCAGCACATTTGCAACTCACTGGACCCCCAGATGCACCCGCCAAAGTGCCAAGCAAAAAAATTCCAGGACTCGCTGCAAGCCCTGGAGGGCTGGTCCACCATCCAGTGGCACATTGTGGACCACCAGAAGCGCGTCCAGCAGGCGGAGGCCTCCAGCAGCCCCAGCGACCCCCCGCAGGACAGATACAACGTGCCAATGGTGTGCTCATGGCTCGAGGCCATGCAGTTCGTGACACATGGCAAGGGTGTTGCGCTAGCGGCTGGCGTAGACCCAAAGGCTCACCCGACCCTGCAAGGCGTGCGGCTGCAGTTCCCAAACCCCGCACCTACCCCGGCCGCCACCCCCACCGCCACTGGGGGGTCGCGAGCTGGCAGCAGGGTCGCGGCCACCGCACCCGTGCACGCGGCCGTGCCAGCGCGCAACCCGCGTCCGCAGGCCGCTCCCACCGGGGACGCCGTCACGGACGAAATGGCCAGAAGGGCTGACCAGCATTGCCCCCAGGGACGCTGGTTTCAGCACCAAAACCAGCCGTGCCGCCTGCACACCGGCTGGCGCTCCCCCCACAACCAGCGTCAGTGCAAGACCACTGGCAAAGCCTTGGCGGCACAGGGAGCGCCCGTTGTCCTGCAGATGATCGAAGAAGCGCAGGCTAAGGCGCGTCGCCAGGACGGGAGTGGTCACGCCGCTGCTGTGCACGCCGCAGCGCCCGACGCCGACTGGCGCCAGCAGCTAGCCACCCTGCAGCAGGATATCGCTCTCATGCGGCAGCAGCATCAGCCACCGCTGCCTACGGCCCTGCATGCGTCGCCGGCGGCTACCAGCGCGGCCTACATGCACCAGCAGCCTCTGGCACAGCCGCTCATGGCGACGCCGCAGCGCCACTTCGCCCCTGCAACCCCTTCCGCCTATGCAGACCGCCAGTGGTCACAGCGCCCCGGCGGGTTTGCCACCACCCTCAGCACTGATGTCGGCCCGCAGTCCGTGCAGCACGTAGCGCCGCCAGCGTCGCAATACCCGGGCAGCCTCTCGGCAGCGCCCTCGGCGGTTGCCGGTGAACCAGCCCCGCTGCCGACCTTTGGAGGATACTACGCGCAGCCATACGGTTACGGAAGCGCGCTGTTTGGGGGATACCATGTGCACCTCGCGCTCGGACCGCAGCCTGACGCCGCGAACACTAACGCTCGCATCGCGCCACCCTGCCATGCCAGCACGGTGCAAGATCAGCTGCCGCTGAGCTTCCTGCAGCGATCTGGCCCGCCAGAGGCCATCAATGCAGAGGTTGCCCCGTTCCTCCGCATGCCGCATGCGGGGGACCCCAGTGCGGTCGCCGTCGAACGCTCGCCCTCGACGGCCAACGCCCGGCAGCTAATCGCGAGCCTTCTCAGCTGCGCCCACAGCGCGACCGCACTCACGCAGCGGCTTGCGGCCCTCATCGGCGTCGAGGCCTCAGCGCTCACAGCAGCGGGAGCCGCAGTTGCCAGCCACGCCGTCGCAGCGTTCCAGCCGGGACCCCTGCCGAACCTGGCCCAGAGCGACGCCGCGACAGGCATGACCATCGCCCCGGGGCACTTGCCAAGGCGGGTGCTTGTCGATAGTGGCAGCAGTGTGGAGATCCTGCCGGTGCGCCTCGCGCGCATGCGCCCTGAACCAATACCGGACTGCCCGTACCTGTCCATCGCCACAGCAGGGGGCCGCTGCGGACTGTACGGCATTCTTGCGGAACCATTGAAGCTGGTGTTCTGCCAGGGCACTAGCGAGGAAGTCGTCGCCTGGTCCTGCTGCCTGGTCGTAGACAACCGCGGCGCTGAGGGTTACGGCATGATCCTAGGCACCAACGCGCTCGTAAGGCAGCTTGGCGCCAGCCTGCACTTCGGCGGGCGCCATCCCCATCTGTGCCTGCGCCGCGGCTACGAGCACCCGCAGCCCTGCGAGGACCTGCCCGTCACGCGCGTGCCCCTGGTCCTGGCGTCGACAGCTGACAGCGCAGAAGCTGCGACGCTCTCCCCGCCGCCGGTCCAGCCGCAGGGCCGCGGCGCGCGGTCATGAGCGACGTACCGCCTTCGGTGGCGCGGCAGGGCCCCACCGCGGACGATATAGATGACCCAGCCACGTTCACGCCGGAAGGGCAGCGCGCGCCCCCGGCAGAAGCAGAGTATGAACGGATGCCGGCAGGTTGGCTCCTCAGCACTCGCGCAGACATGTCCCCAGAGATCCGCCAGCAGTTCGTGCAGCTGCTCACGGAGTTCGACAGCTGCTTTGCGCGCAGCTTGAACGACCTGGGGGAATAATGCGGGGAGGTTGGCCCAGCGCGCATTGATCTTGTCCATGACCGACCAATCCACGAGGGCCCCAGGCCCCACTCCGCGGCGGAGTATGAGGTTATGGACGCGAAGTGTACTGAGCTGAAAAACGCCAACATCATCGAGCCCAGCCGCAGCTCGAAGTATGCCATGAACTCCACCATGCCGGCAAAGAAGGGCCCCGACGGCAACTGGACAGACCGCCGCTTCTGTCAGGATGCCCCAGCCCTCAACTCAGCGACCCGCCCCGACCTGCACCGGCCGCCCCTGCCGGAGGACTTGTTCCAGCAGATCGGACCAGCCAAGTGGCTCACCAAGATGGACTGCCGAGCCGCATTCCTGCAGATCCCCCTCGCCGCAGAGCACCGAGAGCGCACTAGCTTTTGGTGGCGCCGGGAGTTGATGCAGTATCGCCGCCTCGTGTACGGCCTGCGGAATGCCACGTCGCACTTCCAGCGGGTAATGGACTTTCACATACGGCAGCACGGGCTTCAAGACTGCGTCTGCTGCTACGTGGATGACCTGCTCGTGTACAGCAACTCAGAAGAGGAGCACCTCCAGCACCTGCGGCAAGTGCTAGAGATGTTGCGCGCGATCAATATCCGCCTCCACCCCGAGAAGACCCTCGTGGCGGGTCACTCCGTGGAGTTCCTGGGCTTCATGGTTTCGGCGGATGGCATGAGCCCCACGCAGGCTCGTGTCGCAGCGTACCTAGCCCTAGCGCCGCCCACCTCGCTGTCGAGCCTGCGCACCCTGTTGGGCTCCTTCTGCTACTATCGGCGCCTTGTGCATCACTATGCTGATCTCACCGCGCCGCTCACCGCGCTCACCAAGAAGAGCGTTGTTTGGCGCGCAGACACGTGGGGTCCTGAGCACCAAGCGGTGCTTGACAAGCTGAAACGCATCTATACGACGGAGGGTCTTGTGCTGCGGCGTGTGCGGCGAGACCGCCCTCTAATACTGCACACTGACTTCAGCGGCGTGGGAATCAGTGGGGTGCTGGGCCAGCTAGATGATGAGTCGCGGGAATACATGTGCGCAGCGGTCTCGCGGTCCCTCAACGTGCACGAGCGACAGTACAGCGCTCTTGACGGCTAAGGAGCGGGCTGCAGTGGAAGCTGGATACCGTGTTGTGCGGTTGCACTGCTGGGATAAGCTGTGGTGGGGCATCACCATAGATGCGGCCCTGGATGAGGCTTGCCTAGGCTTTCCCCCTCGTGTGCACCACACGCCCTTCTATCCCACCTGGTACTTCTTGGCGGGGGAGTAGCCGGGGCCCTGCGTGCCGGTGACGAACTGGAGCAGCAGGCCACCAAAATGGTAGTTGACGGCCGAGAAGTAATGGATCACCCACGCCTTGGATAGGATGCGCGGGTCCTCCACCACGATGGACGGCGTGCCCCTGATGCCATACATCTTGTACGACTGGGGGAGTGATGTAGATCTTC
>LSYV01000440.1:0-15219 GCA_001584585.1 Gonium pectorale | reverse complement strand
CTGATGTCGGCGCCGCGCGGGCAAAATGTAATCAACACGGCCCAAACGTTCACACCACAGACCAAACCCGAACGATGATGGCCCGTCCGCCCATCCCATTCTCAGCTCGCCCCCCACCCCCGCCCCACGCATGTTGACACGGTGGGTCCCCTCAAAACCTGATTGTGCACAAGCACCGTACTAACAAATCACGGGGAGGGGGGTGGTTTGCTGCCTGTGCTCCACGGGTCCTTTCGGTCTGTTTTCTCTCTTGTCCTGGTGGTCAGCGTCTCCTTTCCTTTCTTTTCGTCTTTCTGCCTTCCTGTTCTGTGGTCTTTAGGTGCAGGGTTTCTTCTCTTCTTGTGTGTGCCGTGGGTGTTTGGTCTTGGCCGCCGTGGTGCGCTGTAGTTAGGGCAGGGTTTCGGTGGCTCTCATCACGGGAGGGCTGCTTGTCCCTCCCGTTGTCTGCGCCCTTTCTTCGCCTCTCCGCCTGTAACCTTTCCACAGAAAAAAAATCACGGGTCGACCGCCATGGCGCCCAGTTCGATTGCTGTACCGGCATCCAATAGAACGATGCAAAGCGAGCCTCTGACGAACAGCACCGCGGCGGCCTGCTGCACGCAGCCTCCATCCCACACAGCCCACCCATCCAGTAATCGCAACCGGCGCTTCAAGCGGGGCAGGGGCGCCCCCAGCAAGCACCGTGAGCCACCCACTCTCGTCGCGGCCGCACACGGCTACAGCAGCCTGACAGTCCACCCGCCCGGCTCTCCTTTCCTCCATCCCTCCCTCCTACGCACACGGATACCCGACGCCGCCTCACACCACCGCCTGATCGTCGCATTCCCTCCGCTGCAACATATGCGCCGCGTCTCTCCTGGACATCTGGCCCTGCCCGTTCAGCGCGAATCCTGGACGGTGCCCGTTCAGCGCGAATCGTTACCGCCTCTTTGGCAATCAGGCCGTCGTGCCAAGGCCTGCCAAGGTGGCAACCGGCAACCGCAGCTGTCCGCGGCACCGCTGGCGAGAGGCTTTCCCCGCCCGCCCGCGGACTCGCAAGCCTGCCGCCCACGGCCGCTGTCACCTCTCTGCCTGCCGCACTTGCCGCCGTCTCTACGGGTCGAAGCCGAGGCCTCCGCACAAGCAGCCGCCCCGTCGTGGGCCGCTCGTCCTCCCTGTCTGCTTGCTCCCGCAAGCACCTCTCCCGGTCGGGGTTGTGTCGCCAGCCCGAGCCCCACAGCGCGCAGCTCTCCGGGGTCACGCCATCGCTCGGCTCGCACCGCAGGTCCTGCCCCAGCGCCACCAGCCGCAGACCGCTGACCAGAAGCGTCGCGGGCGGGTCCAGCTCCAGGTTGTACACCGCACCGTACGGCACCTGTAGAGTGAAAGAAGCGGCATGGCGCATTCGACAATCGCTTACTCGACACGCGGCGAGGTCGGTGTACGTGCGGCGAGCACAGCGATTGGATACAGTTGCAGTGCAGGAAGGCGCGGTGCTATGCTGACCTCCAATCTCCGAAGGCGATAGGGGCGGGACCCACACCCCCATCCGCACCTGCTCCCTGGCCATCCGCATCACGGGCGCCACGCTCCTTGGCAGCACCCACACGCCGCCCAGCTGCACCGGGTGGTCGGGAGTCACCAGCAGCTGCTGCTGCGGAGGATGGGAGCTGGCGCGGGTGTACCGCTGGGAGGACAGGGCGGGCGGCCCCGTCCCGCCGCTGTCGCTGCCGCAGCCGTCACCGCTGCCGTCCTGGCCTCCTCCTCCTCCGCCGCCTCCCCCGCACGGCAGCGCGCACAGCTCCATCCTCCATGCCGTCCGGCCCCACCTCGTCCCGCGTCACCAGCACCACGCGGCTCAGCCCGCCGTCCGCCGTCACAACCACATCGCCCGGCCGCAACTCGGCGGCGCGGCGCAGGACGACCGCCGAGCCCTGTGGCCCGGCGCTGCCATCGTGGGGAAATCCACGGCTCTAAATTATGTAGCATAGGCGGGCACCGTCCCACAGCAGCTGGAGATGCCTGTGACACACGGCATGTTGTTCGTTACACCCATTCCACCGTACTGCGTACCGAGCGCCCCTGCCAGCGTTACACCCGACGCCATCCCCACAAGCCCTCTGAATAGACTCTCGACAACTGCCTACGCACACCACAACGCGCCCGCTCGCCACCACCACACCACAATTGCAAGGACCGGACGGCGCTCAATGGACGACGGCTGCACCATCCTCTCCGCCGCGCCGCCGCTGCCACGGCCGGCCCATTCCTGCTCCGCCCCTGCCCTCGCGCGCTCAACTCCCCTCCCGGACCCAGGCTTCACGTCCCTCATCCAGCGGGACGTGCTCGAGCGCATCCGCAGAGGCGAGGTGGCCCAGCTGCCCAGCTGGGAGCAGTTCCTGGAGCTCACGAGCGACCAGGTCACCTGGCCGCACCGGACGATGCCCTTCCTGTTGGCGGGTGCGCTGGCGGCAGCGGGTTCACATGCTGCCCCCCCAATGCCGCTTCGCGGCGGGGGCTCCGCCCAAAAAACACCGGGACCAAAGCTCTGGCTCAACCACATAAACCGCCATCCGCCCGGCGGTTTTACACATAAGCCGACGCAGGATTACTTTCCAGTTACTATACGGCCAACGGCGGGAGGCCTCTTGCCAGTCGCGCGAAAGCCATCCCCCGAAGTTCAACCCTGGTCCCCGCACGCCAATATGTGGGAGCCCAAGTTTGGCATAACCTCGTTATTGTGAGCGAACTTAGCTGCACATGCTTGCTGCCTGCGCAAAGCTGCTCTTGCCAGCTCGGGCTCTTCACTCCTTCATCAATCTCGAGGCTGAGTATACAGACCACTGAGTATGGACGCCGACGACCAAGCGCTGAAAGCGCTGCGCACCCTGCTTTGTCGGTATTTGCACCCTGACGTTGTTGCCAAAATCAGCAAGGCAGAGCTGCGCGGCCTGTCAAAGCACGGCTGGGACTTGGAGGCCACGCTGGCGATGGCGAAGGAGGAGGACCTCTGTAACGCCGGGCTACGTCAGGGTTTTGCACGTGTCCTGGCCCAAGCGTTCTCGGGTGAGAGAACGCCCCGCCCCTAACATGCACGCACACACGGGAAGTTGGCCCCTCCATTTCCTGTCCGTTTGCACATCCTTGCGGATACCGCCTTGTTAGAAGCGCCGCTTCCAGCAGTTGCGTTCTCGGCACATACACCGGGCGCGCGCGCGCGTTGTTGATCTTGCTACGTCCTGCACGAAGGCGGCTGCTGCCGGGCTGCGTGTGGCGGGCGGGGTGCGTGGCGGGCGCAGCGGGCCGCGTTCGTGGCATGCATATGGCGGGCGGGTTTTAGATAAGACAATATTGAGGGAAGTTTGTCTCCTTGCTGTCTCTACGTTGAGCAACCTTGAGTGAAGCGCTACTGCGAGCAAGCGGGCCCCTGACTCGGCCAGGAGAAAGAATACGTCTCCGTGCGTGGCTTCACGGAGCTCATGACTGAAGCCTGCAGTGAGCGACATACGATTGACGTGTACATACAATTGAATGGCTTGCACTACCGGTCTGCTGCTTGCAGGCGCGCCGGCTGCCCTTGTCCCATGGAGCGCGGGAGCTGGCTACCTGGCATGGCCTGCAGCCCTGACCCCAGCTCCCCAAGGTGGGGCAGGCACTCCAGGCAGGGGCTTCTATTTCCCGTTGGGTGAGGGGCAACAGGTTTGGGTCACGACCGAGTGTGTGTGGTGGGGGGGGGGGCGTCCCGAACTTTGTGACTGGGCAAACCCGTGTTGAGTTTGTCCAATACGCACGCCTCCACCCCTGTATCACACTGCGCTGCAGGTCCGCCCCGGAGGGTTCTGCTGGACGAGGCGCCGCGGCTGCACCCCCACAGCTGCGCAGCCACATCTACGTCTGCCAGCAGCGGCACCGCTGGTGACAGCGTCCGGGTCTGGGAGCTTCGCTACGAGGAGAACCAGGCGATCCAGCTGTACCTTGACCCGTGCGGAGTGGTGCGGAGGGTCAAGCAGTGGGCGGCCACTCGCTTCAGGCTTGCTGGCCAGAGCAGCGGCGGCAGCGGCGGGCTCCCGTGCCTCATCCTCTCTGGGCTAATCAAGGTGAGGCGGCCGCGCGCCGCTGCGGCCTAGATATGGCTCACAGCGTCAGAATGACGCCCAGCCTCGTGCGTAGGCAGTGGTTTCTCCAGCCATGCATGTTGCACAGAGCGCGCGCAGTCGTAAAGGACTTGCATGCACCCTCTGTGTGTTTGATTGGCGTGCCTGCAGACTTGATTGGCATGCCTGCAGACGGGGAAGTCGTACACCCTGGAGGAGGTGGTCCCCGCAGCCGTGGCCGAGGTGCTGCAGGAGCAGCGGCCCGACTATTGCCGGATGACCGTCCTGCGCCTGGACGGATCGGACCTGTACCGGCAGGTCGGTGAGGGGTTGTTACTGCTTCGCGGCGCAAGTCCCGATTACCCTTCCTTCCTGACATCCGCGGCTAAGCCTTCTCCGGTCGTGCACGTGGCAGCGGGGCGGGGCGATGTGTGCTCTCAGGCGGCGCGGGCTGCTGCGGCTGTACAGCGTGTGCGGCGTGGCGTGTCGGGGTGGCGTCTTGGGCGGCGGCACCTGACTGCAGCCGAATGACCTCACTGCAGGCTGGCTCCACTAGCCTCCTGCTCCACCTGCTGAGCGACCTCGTGGACTGGGCCCTCGACGTGAACGTGCCCATGGAGGAGGCCGCATGGCTGACGGCGCAGCGGCTCGCGGCAGCCCCGCCAACCTTGGTGACCAGCCATGTGATCGCCGACGCCATCATTGGCTTCTTCGACGGCATCAAAGTGCCCGTGCTGGTGCTGTTAGGTGGGTTGCTAGGGCGGGCCGTCAAGGAAAGGGCGCTGCAGCTTGAATAGTGTAGCACCGGCGCGTGTTGCCATCAATAGGGTGTGTGCATGTGTGTGTATGTGTGTGTGTTGCCTTACATCTCCGGGCCGACGCTGGCCTGGGGCGCTACCCGCCCCAACGCGAGACCACCTCAAAGCCGCGAGGCGAGGGCTGTGGGGGACCGCTGTTCCCCCTTGCTCAACCCAAGGGACAGCCTGCAGCCCTAAGCAACTGCAGCTGCCCTGCAAAACCCGCCGCAGTTCTGCTCCTCTGTTCGTCGTCCGAGCAGCTGCTGTATACCTCAGTCCTTGCCGCACGGGACCAGCCCCTCGGTTTGGTTCTGGCCACGCGTTTCATAGCAGTCCAAACAAAACTATGGGCCCAGATGGCCCGTTAGCCCGAGATCCTAGCGACAAGGCATGTCGTCAGAGGCGCCAAGCCAGTCAGCTCGCCACCGGCACTCTCACACGCGGCAGGCAAACGCAGAGCCCAACCCAGACGCGTCGCATGCGCGCCTGGCAGGGCTATAGTACGCACACAAGCGGCACCTAACCCGACACGCACGCATGTGTGTTTGTCTACCCAAACCGTCGCTCCTGGCCGCCCAATCGTGGGTGGACTTGCGAGTCAAACAGGCGCACTGCCGGCCCACCTGAGCTCGGCAGCTTGCACACTGTGATGGGGTGTGGGGTGGTCCAACAGAAACGCATGCGAGTGCAAGAGGACGCTCTTGCGCTGCGGTTGCTGGGCGGGCCACGACACGAGACGGTGTCCTTATCTGGAGGATCGCGTGTTGGGCAGCTGGGCAGCTGGGAATGGGGACTTGCTTGGGACGGACTTCTGGAGTTAGATGGGGGCATATAAGATCTTGTGGTTGCGTCAACCAGGTAGATGGGGCCTCCGCCAAGAGTCCACTTCTCCAACTGCGCATATCCATCTAAAACTGCAATCCACTCAATGCATGTATGCATACCGGCTCCAGATGAGCTGCAGAGCCTCCTCCAGCCGACTGTGGACACGCAGCTCGACAAGCCGGGCGCCACCTGCATCCGCGACGTGCTGCTGAAGCGGCTGCTGGGCAGCAGCCGCGATCACGTGCTGTGGTGCGTCACCGGCAGCAGTATGTCGCTGACTTGGATGAGCCTCGAGGCGATGCCGGCCCATGGCTTTCCGCCAGTGACCAAGTCCATGCGGGTGGGCCAGCCTGCTGAGGAGGGTGGCGGTGAAGGGGGGTGGGTGGGTGGTATAGCGGCGAGTTGCCTCACTTTGGGAGTATTGGGAGCTTCACGACAGGTCATCAGCAGTCGCAATCCTCCACTCTCACATTGTGTGGCCAGATAGAGGCAGAGCAGGAGGAGGCTGCTGCAGGGAAGCGATTCTTTGGCACGTTTTCGTTTATGGCAGTGTGTTGCGTCTACCTCCTCATGCAGGTGGACCTGCCCGCCACGTTCCCCCGGGACGACATGGCGCTGGTGCAGCAGGGCCTGGTTAGCCTGGTGCGCGAGCATGGCCTAGCTCCCGGCGCGTGTGTTCCGCCGCCGCTGCTGGAGTGGGGCGAGGCATCCCCCGCACTGCTGACACAGCTGGTGATGGGTTGGGTGCGCGTCGGCTGGCCCGAGGACATGGACGGGTTCCTCACCGACTTCTCGCTTTTCGAGTTGGCTGTCGGGGTAAGCAAGGTGGTGAGGTGATGGGGGCCGAGGCCAGCGAGCTGCATTCCGCGTGCACGCACCTACGTACCTGCACCTACCTGCAGCTGTACCGGGACGTGCACCTGCAGCTGTATGTGGGGGCGAGTCTGCGCGGCATGGGCGGGGCAGCGATAGATGCCAGGGATCGATGCGAAGGCAGACGGCGAGCGCGCGTGCATGGGTGTGTTGAGCGCGCGTGCATTTGAGCAGGGACTGTGATGTATGGATGGGCTGCATCGTACCACTGCCTCGCCCTCGCCCTCGCCCTCGCCCTCGCCCTCGCCTTCGCCCTTGTGTCCGTGCGTGCCCCCCATGCCATGGCTGCAGGCGCGGAAGGAGTGGAAGGCCGGGCTGGCGGGCCTGTCGGACCAGCAGCGCGGCGCCGTGTTCGACCTCACGGTCGCAGGAGTGGGGACCGACATTGCATGCCTGGACCGCGGCCTGCAACGCTTCCTGGAGCCGCACCTGGAGCGCACCGAGCGGGGGCTCGTCTACCTCAGAGACGGGCATCAGGCGCAGCTCCTGCGGGTGCGTGCGCGCGTGCCGACGGGTGTGGCGACACAGGGAGCGAGAACCGGAGCTTCGGTGATGAGGCGGCACCCCCTGCCGCTGCTTAACAACGAGCTGGTTCCCACGCACGGGTCGCTCAGCATGCCCAAACCCTAGAACCCTAAACCCACCCATTCGTGCGCTGTGCTCCGCTGCATCCGCCTGTCAGCTGCCGCCCGGGCATTAAGAGGCGTTCGTAGCTCCGTACCTGACCCTGACGGGGCAGAAAGCTGCGTTTACAGGAGCAAAGCTGCGTCTGCCGAAACGCTTTGCCAAAACCCGAAGGGCTGACGACAGGCCTACGGGCAATCAGGGTCGCTTGCAGCAGCTGACGTTGCAGCACGATTGCAAAACAGGTGTGGCAGGGGCGCACATTGCCCGTTGGAGGCAGCGGGAGGCTTGCTGGATGTGGCTGTGGCTGGGGGGATGTCCGCTGGCTGGAGAGGGTGCCGAGGTGGTGAGGGTCGGAGCGTGCCGGGGGGGGCCCTTGCGCGGAAGGAACACAGGGGCAACCACACCGCCACGCACAGAGGACATGCCCGCACCCAACTGCTGGTCCGGATGCGACGCGCCTGGCGAGAGCATAGCGGCAGTCGGGGTCGCTACGAAGACCCCACCAGCGCTGACGACCCAAACAAGCTGAAAGGCGTGCAGCCGAAACAATAGAAACGAGCCTAAGCGTACGTGGTCAACTGCCCCAGCCACTCGCATACCGTACACGCCGCCCAGCGCGTCGGCCAGCAGGACGGCTGCGAAGAAGCGTCCTGTCGACAGGCCGCCGGCGAGCGAGGGCGGGTTGTTGCATGCCTGCCAGTGAACGGCGGCGGGTGCGTGGCGGGTGGCGCGTCAAGCTCGGTGGGTCACCAGGGCATTGAGCGTACGGTAAGCGGCAGGATGGAGCGGAGTGACGGGAGCGGTGGGAAAGCAAGGTGCGGTGGCCGGTGGGCGGCCAGGCAAGTTCCTCCTCTTGCCCGCCCCACGCACGGTAGGCATCAGTGTGTTACCTGCTACCGTACTGCTACCGTACTGCTACCGTACTGCTACCGTACTGCTACCGTACTGCGTGACACACACACACACACACACACACACGTGGGCGGCCCGCCTGCGTATATGTGTGTGCTGCACGGCGTGCGCAGATGGTGGTCGAGTGCGACGGCCGCCTGCGGACCAGCTGCCACAACCTGGCGTGCAGCGCTACGCCCACCCAGCTGGACTGGGGGTGGAGGCTGCGGCTGCTGGGGGAGGTGGCGGACTTCCTGTTCGGCGCTGCCGCGAGATGGTGGACCGTCAGGCCGCCGCCCGCGGGCAGCGATGGCCTGAAGGCCGAGCTGCAGGTGCGGCGTGGTGCGGTGCGGTGTGCAGTCGGGGGGGGCACGCCCTGCATGGTGCATGGCCGCGGTACACACGGAGCGCGCTCTCTGGCACGTGCTGGGGCGATGGCTAGCGGCGCGGGTACACACGCACCCAACCACCTACCGGCGCCTGCGCCTTGATTGCCATGCCGCCCGTTTCCCACCAGTCTCTGGCCGACATGGTGGCGGAGCGGCTGCCCGCGGGTGCCAGCGTGGAGAGCCGCTGGGAGGCGCTGGCCTGCTTCCAGGAGGTGGGCGACCGTGCGCAACACAGTACTGGGTTCGTACCGGCGCCCCCGATCCGCAGGAGGGTGCGGGCTGCCTGTACCGTACTACTACGGCTTTCACACGGCACACACACATGGCTACTCCATCACTTGGCGTGCAGGTCCTGAGCTCGGAGTGCAACAGCGGCGAACGAGAGTGGTACTCCACGCACAAGGCGGGGCTGGCGACCCACCTGGACTACCTGGTGTTCTTCCTCAGGTCAGGTCTGGTCTGGTCTGGTTGGTAGTTAGCTGCCGGCTCATTCGTTGGTACGTGTGATCTCGATCCCACGCACGCAAAGGGATGGCCGCCCTGCTCGATTGTCCTCCTTGCCCCTTGTGGGGCACCCTGGCGCCTGGGGGCCTCACCGCACACCCTCCTCATCATGGCGCCCCGGTGGGGCTGCCTGTGTGTGCAGGCTCAGCCGCAATGCGCTGGCCCGCCAAAAGCCGTGGGGCGGGGAGGACCCGGTGGACGTCGACGTGCTGCTGGCGCTGCCGCGCCTGCTGGACCGGCCCGTGCCCGACGTCTCGCGGGTGGTCAGCAGGGGGGTGGCCAGGCTGCCGCGCAGTGCCGTCGCGGAGTGCAGGGCCATGTACTGGGCGCTGCCCGCCAGCGCCAGCGGTGGCGTCGGCGGTGTGAGCGCATATGGTGATGGTGGTGATGGTGGTGGTGGTGGTGGTGGTGGTGGTGGTGGTGGTGGTGGTGGTGGTGGTGATGCTGATGGTGGTGGCGGCAGCGGTGCCGCTCGCGCTGTCGGCAGCAGCACCAGCATAGGCTGCGGCGGCGAGCGCATGGCAGCCACGGGCTTGGGGGCTGCATCCGCGGGCGGCGGGGCGGGACCCCTCCACCGCCAGCCGCTGCGCGCCGCTGCCGGGCCGCTATGGTCGGGGAGGCTGCCTGTGCGGGCGGTGGCGCCGGCGCCTCGCCTTGCGTTGCAGCGCGCCCCGCTCCTGCGAGCGGCCTTCCTGCCCGCGTGACCTTGATGGGAATGTAGGGCCTGGGCGGATGGAGTACGCCGTACTGTGGTCAAGGGACGGAGCGCCTGGCTGCCTGTCAAGAGGCCGGCTTGCGAACCCGGGCGTGCCGGTTGGGCCGGAGCAGGGCGTGCGTAGCTGCGTACTACGTAGAACTGGTGGCGTCCAGAGGCGCAAACTGGCATTGCAGCTCATTGACTTCGGCAAGGCCAGCACGGACCTGACTTGCGCCGGGGGATGCTCCCGGTGGCGGTTGAGGATTATGACCTAGCATTGGGTGCTTGGGAGGGAGGAAGAAGCGGTGCTCCCAAGGTGACAGGCCGGAGCGCCACGCAGCGCCGGCGGGCTAGACGGCGGCGCCAAGCCGGACTTGATCGGACGCCGACAGCATGGGCGACTCGCTGGCGTGGAGGGCGGGGTGGGGATGGCGCGTGGACCTGCCCGCCCTGCCCGACAGAGTCCGAGTCAGAGTCCGATGCGGGACTGGCCGGCGAGCCATCGTCTTGTACCCAGCGCGGCTGTCACCATCGACCGGACGCATAAAAGATGTGTGTGTGGGGCGCGGACGTTTGATGAGCGTGTGGGGCCGCTTGAAAGATGTACGCTGTCGGCGCTTGCGCATGCGAGAAGCTGGTTGGTCCAAGTGTTTGGGAGCTAGGGTTCATTGGCCCTTGCAGCGCTCAAGGCATGTTGCTTTCATGGAGGTCCCCGTCGCGGCTCGTTGCTCTTCCCCCATTCTGCTTCACACCCGCAGCCGTCCGACGTGGTCTTTAGTCACACGGATGAGCGGAGCTGGCGCCTGGGGACAAATAGGGCAGCGTGTGCTGGGCAGCAGCAGCTAGCGGTCCCCGCTCCGCTGATCGCACGTGCTGAACGTTTTTGAGGTGCTCGGTAAGCGGTGGCGGAACGTCGGCAGCAACCGCATCAAGCCACGGGCCCGAGTGGTCGCAGCCGCAGACAACCGGAGGCATGCGCCCAACCGCCGCAAATTGTGACGCCGCGTGGAGGCTGGTGGGGGCTTTCCATGCGGGTTTCCTGCCTGAGGGATAGGGCTGCGTCACACCTGCACCAAAGGACTGAGGCGTTTCCATCCGGAGCTCCGGGCCGGACTGGAGAGCCGAACAGGGCGCATGACGAAGCGGAGGTCCCGATTCGATGACTGGCAGTGAATGCATTCAGGTGCTGTGGCAAGTGAGGCAAGTGGGATCTTTGCCAGTGGAGTCTGCAGGCGACAGCTTTGGGAGGTGCCGCCGCAATACGGCAGCCGGAAGCCACCCGTCAGCGGAGAGGTGTGTGTTCCTGGCTGTCGGGCCCCAGCTTTGCGGAGCTCTCTTGTGCTGAGTAGGGCAGGTGCGTAGGCTCTCGGCCTGCGTGTGGGGAGACCTCACCTTTGGAGGCACAGTGTGTCGGCGTCACGCGTCCTTGCTCCCCGGCATGGAGACTGGGGGTGCGGTGTGAGACGCCTGACACGAAACTCATAGGTTACACGCCAACGCACTGGTTGTTGATTGTTACTGCCGTGATCAAGTCAGAAAGGCGCCGAGGTTGCGCTGGTTTGCGCTGGGTGTGTGGACTGTCTAGCGCCTGTACGCGGGACAAGGCCATTCTCACCAGGAGGCGGTGCCCCGTGGTGGCGGCCCTGGTGGATCACCGTTCCCCGAGCGTGCTGCCACCGACGTGACGGTGGGGTCCTGGTGGATCACCGTTCCCCGAGCGTGCTGCCACCGACGTGACGGTGGGGTCCTGTATTGCGCCATGTCCAGCCGTACGCGACCCACGGGTCGGCTGCCCTCATTCATACCGCCGTTCGTCGTGCGGTCGTGGTGAGCCCCCAAAAGAGAAACGCCGTTCGTCGTGCGGTCGTGGTGAGCCCCCAAAAGAGAAACGTGCAACAGAAAGAGGGAGCCCGCCTCTACGGCCATGCACGCCCGAAGGCGCGACGTTTCGAATAGGGCGGGTACTGAGCAAGACATGCACCGGAACAGGCTGGGACGGAGGATTGGGCCCTAAGTGGGGAGACTGCATCCACATCAATCCGGGACCCGGACGTACCCGTGAGGGGCAGGGCCACGCGCTGGGCACGGAGAGCGGCTGGCTGGCATGGCTGCGTGAGCACCCCGGGGTGGTGTTAGTTGTGTTAGGGGCGCACTAAGGGGGGGCAGGGCATTGGGGCCCTTTTTGCGGGATTGCCTGATTAGCCGCGGGATTGCCTGATAGCCTGATTAACTGCACCCCTCCTATTGCGGTCTGCATGCAGGGTTAAGAGCGGTGGTGCACACCTTGCCCGCGCACGAGGATGTTTAGAGTCCGTGAACCGGGGTCTCAGCCATCCAGGGACACATGCGCCAGACACCGGAACCTGCTGGATCCAGGAGAGTCCAGGATTTCGGCGGCGTTCAAAGGGTTCAAAGGAACCAGAGCGCCCCGCAATCCCCGCAAGGCACGTCTGTAGTGATGACCCGAGGGCAACACGCCAGAAGCCGCGAGCAAGCCCTCGGTCCGGCAATCGGAATTCACCCCATCTTGCCGTACATTCGCCCCCGCACGCGGAACACCACACAGGCTACGAGACGGGCTCCAGGACAGCACAAACCGGACTGTAGGCAGTGGGACGCCGCGGCGGGCGAGAGAAGGGCGCGGGCGTCCCGGCCGAGCGAGCAACGCGGCCGACGCCTGCCCCACCCTAACACGGCGCGCCACGGCGCACCGCAGACCACGCGCCACGAGCACACACACGCCCGACGCCCGTCCGCGGAGCGGTATCCGGTACTGCGGACGCCTGGCACAGCCTGGCCCTGGTGAACACGCTGACGCGATGCACTACAGGTGCTACAACAGACGCTACGGCCCATGCCCTTTTACCAAAAGGCGAGCTCCACATTCCTCAAATACGCGCACACACACGCAGTCTTTCCAGACGGTATTCCCCCCGTGTATTACACACTGCTGTTCTACACGCCTGCACAGTTGGCCTCCGCCAAGGGGGGCTCCCACACGATACGACATATACGGCCCGCACCTGACCCACATCTAGCAAGGCAGACTACAGACTAGGCAATGCGGTGCTCAGGGGCGGCTCCGCGGGTATGTATGTTTGCAATCCAAAGAATGTCATCGGGACACGCAAGCGACGCCAAGAAGCAAGAATGCTACGGGGTACATACAGGCACGGCACAAGCAAGGACACGACCCGTCACAGCAGACTTTATTGCTGACCAAAGCCGAATGGTCTACTAAGGTGCATAAGCTAGGCCCGCTAAAAGGAGGGGCCGAATCTACGACCGACTGCGCTCTAATGACCGCATGGGAAGGTGAGGGTGCCGCAGTCGCGCAGCAGCACCCGGTGGTGCGAATGACAGACGTAAAGAATCCTCCCGCCCCTCAATACACACACACACATACATACAGGCAGACAGGCAGACAGACACAGGCACAGACACAGACTCACACACGCACATACAAGACGTGCGGGCTGCGGCTCGCGCAGAGCCCGGAGAATGGGGTGCCGGGCGAGGTGGGGCGCTGCGGGGGCCCCGAAGACATGGCGCCTAGCCGCCGTCCTCCGCCCTCGCTCCACATCCCACCCACATGTGCCTTTCCCACACGCGCCCGCCAGGCAGGGCGCGAAACAGCGTGCCAATCCGTGTCCGAACACACAGATGCCCTCGTCTGGTTGCGTCAACGTCGCGTGCGCGCGGCGTCTGCTCATTTCCCCTCCTCCTCCTCCTCCTCATCGCCGATCCGAACAACTCCCCGCCTGGGGGGGGGGGGGGTCCCTCCCCTTGACTGGGGCACTTGGCAGTAGTCACCCTTTCGCGAGGACGGGCGAATCACACTCTCCGTATCCATAGCCGGAGCCGGAGAACGAACGAATATACGGTGCGGGCTCTCTTGCAGGGTCGGTGGACGACCCACGGGTCGGGACCACGGCTGCGTGTTCCTTTTCTCGAATTTCTTTAGCTGGGCGCGTTCACAGCAATTCCCGCCACGCCCCGGGGCCGGGCAACGCGCAAAAGCACAGCAAAGGCGCCGTGATCCAATCTGAAAAACAGGGAACAATTCTTATGCGGCCGGTGGACTGCTCCTGCTGGCGCGGGCGCGCAGCTTTCTTGTGTTTTGTGTACTCCCGGCAATCTTGCAATCTATCAATCCAAAAGGCAAATTGAAACAGGCAAATTCAAACTGATAAACTAGCAAATGGAAACCAGCAAATGGAACCCAGCAAGCTGGCTCATCAAACCTTCCGGCCATGGCCACATCGAATGCACCCCACTGGCGCTCTGAAGGCCCGATTCATGCGCACGACATACACGCATACCCGCCGTACTGACCTTGTACGGCCCCCCATGTACGACATCCGCAGAATGAGCGAGAGCAGGTTGGGTCAGCTTCAGCAACCTCCCCGCGCGCCTCCGCCCCTCGCCGCTCCCCTCCTAACCCCGCCTGCAGCTACCCTCCGCCAGGCGCCCGTGCCAGACGCGTAGCCGACCCACCCACCGCCCACCGCCCGACATGGGCACCCCTCGACCTCTCGTCCGACGCCTGGCTCCGATTCAACCACCGCTCGGCTCCCTTCGACCTCAAGCGACCTCATACAGCGTCTGGCTCCAGTGACCAGACTGGAAGTGCTAATTGGAAGTGCAGCCCCCTCCTCAAACCTCCCGACGCACAACGATTGGCGCGAGCCGCAGAAGCCCCCCGGAAAGCCCCATCGCCTCCAGCGCACTCCAGCACCGCTGCCGGCCGCCGCGGGTGAAACTCCTCACACCCCGCCGCCGCCCTGCATCCCGCCGCCCGGAGCCGCACCGCCGCCGGCGGTGGCGGTCAGCGGCACGGCTACGGGGATGGGCACCGGCATCTGCATTGGCATCGGCATCTGCATCGGCATGGGGATCGGCACCGGCACGGGCACCTGGCGGCGGCCGCCGCCGCTGCCCTCCACAGCCACCGCCGCCGCGGCGGCGGCGGCGTTGGCCTCCTGCAGCGCCGCCATGTCGGGTCCCTCGCCCGGCGCCGTTGGCGACGCCGCCGTCGGCGCGGCGGCTGGCGGGTACATGTCGGGCAGCGCCGCCAGCGTCTGGCAGATGGCGGCGGAGGCGGAGGGGCCGCCGCCGTGGGGTCCGGCGGGCCCGGCGGGGTGGGCGGCCTGCGTGGGGCTGTCTGGGTATGCCCTGGTCGGTCCACACCGGGGGGGGGAGGGGTCGTGCGTGGGAGGGCAGGACAGGGCAGGGCAGGGCAGGGCGCGTTTGTCTTACAACGAGTTCCAGGCGCGTACTGCAGGTTTGCGTGCAGGCCATGCAGGCGTGAAGACGACGCGATCATGTACGGCAAACGCAACGAGGCGGCTACGACAAGAAGAGCCCGTCTTGCCGGCGCCCCATCCCGCCCGCACAGCACACACACACACACACACACACGTTTTCCCGCCAGCCAGACCCCCCCTCTTCGCTGCATCTCTTCGCCCCCCCCCTTCCGCCCCCTCCCCGCCCGCCCCTACCCTCCCCCCCACGCCCCTACCCGCCCCCTACCCCGCCCGACC
>LSYV01000433.1:0-15486 GCA_001584585.1 Gonium pectorale | reverse complement strand
TGCGCGTGCGTACGTGTGCGACGGCCCCGCAGGACGAAGACCACGGCGGCAGTGAATACGGCGAGGGCGATGAGTGCGGCAGTGAGCCGTCCGCCGGCCCCCGCGCAGGAGCCGCTGCCGCCGGCGTCGCTTTCGCCGTTGCCGACGATGACGTCACGGCGACGGCAGCGGCGGTGTGCAGCCGGCGGCCACTGTACGTGGAGGCGGTCATCCAGCGGCTGTATCCCTGGCTCGTGGCGCAGTACGGCGGCGCCGCCGCCGACTTGGCAGCGCGGGACGCCCTGGCGGCGTTGCTGAAGGAGCTGGTGGCTGGCGCCGACGGCGGGGCTGTACCCGAGGTCGTGAGTAGCATGGTACGTCAGAAGCCACTGGGTGTCGTGCGCGCACCATGCCAGATACCACCCGCCTTGCTATGCTAGCATCGCTGCGTCGTGGCGCCCTGGGGGCTACGGAGCAGCCTGGCGGACTGGGGTTAGTGTGCGTTGCATTCTGCCGAGCCGGGTGCTGGGTGTGCAGGCTAGCGCGTTGCCCGGGCGCGGGCTTGTGAGGGACCTGGAAAGGCAAAGCCCGCGGCGGCAGCTGCCCTTTCTTTGCGGCCCCGGTGCGGGGTGTGGGATCGAGCACGCAACCCGGGTGACACCTGCCATTGTCTCGCTCCTATGCGATATCATCGCATATCATATGCGATGTGTACGATGCCCCGCCCCACGGGACCACAGGCGTCCTCCGCGCCAGCTGGCTGGACCTCTCAGGCTCGGCGGCTGTTCGGCAAGGAGGCCGACAACCCGCACGGGGAGCCGCTGCTGGCGGCGCAGCTGGCGGCGCGCGCGCTGCGCACCGTGCTGACGGCGCCGTCGGCGTGCGCCGCCGCCACCGCCGCTGCTGGGGATGACGAATCGTCGTCGTCGTCAGCGGCCGAGGTAGCCCTCGCGCCGGGAGCGGCTGAGCGCCTGGCGGGCTGGGCCGGTGCTGCGACGACGGCCGTCGATAAGGTCGCGGAGGCGGCGGCCGCCGCCGCGGCGGCGGCGGGGTCCGACGGCTGTCTGGGCGGATTCGTCAACCACCCAGATGTGTTCGCCTGCGCCTACCGGTCCCTCCTTGCGCTGTGGGCCGTTGGACCTGTACGGCAGCACCATGCCGTACGAGAAGCCGTGCCGTCGGAACGCTTGGCCGCTGTGCTGCGGGGCCTGTTGGGCATGGAGGTGGTGCGGGCGTCGCAGCTGGGGCCGCTGCTGGCGGCCGTGGCTGGGGAATGGGGCGGCGGAGAGGCAGTCGCCCAGGAGCAGACTGGCCGCCTCCTGTTCCTCCTGTGAGGCCGTGAGGGGCTGTGTGTCGAACGGAACAGACGCTGTGTGCATGTGTGTATATGTGTGGCGGGGTCCTGGTGTTGTGCACTGAGACGGGTGCGCGAACCTGGGTCGGTGGATTTAGGTGGCGCGCCGCCCGGCTTCGTTCGGCTCATAGCTGAGGCCGAGCGGTGAAGAACAAAGCGACGGGCACGCGGATGTGTTGCCAGCAGTAGCAATACAGAAGGAGGGCGTTGCAGGAGTGAGCCGGTTCGTAACACGCAGGCAACATGCAGGCCTTCCTCACAGGGATTCCGCTGTTGGGCGTGCGCTGCTGGGGTGTGGGCCGGGTCAGCACGAGGCGGGCGGGTTGCGAGCCTGGTGGGAGGACTGGCTCCGGTGGGCGCGGGGAGGCGGTGGGCGCCGCCGCACAGAAGGGGACGGCGCAGTGCGGGGCAGTATACGGGCCTTGTGCAACGCGCAGTGTGCTGCCTTGCCCCTAGCTCTCCCTGATTCGTGTGTCGGGCGTGGGGCGCGCGGCCCATGGTGGGGGCTGCTTTTTGGGCGGAGCCCCCACCGCGAAGCGGCTTGGGGGGGGCGACGCCCCCTGGGATTGGGTGTGGTCTGCGTCCGTCCGTCCGTCCGTTCGTGCGTCCGGACCAAACTGCATCCCAGGCCCAACCAAGCATACCAGCATCTACCTCTAAGCGTCCCTATACGTTTCTAGAATATGGTGGCCGTTCGTTGCGTTTTGGTGATGGTCAACGCCCCTGTTTGCTGGTCACCATTGGAATCTGTCGCCGGCTGTCGCGCCCAATTCAACCGGTAGATAGCTAACACAGTATCGTGAGATATGTGGATCACATAGCTGGGCTCATGGTCGCATAACTGGCATGCTGGTGCTCCCAATTCCCACACCATGGAGCAATTAACACGCCATGGTCACGGTCGCCCCACGCAGCTGCTGCAAGCGAGCCAACGCTACCTTCTAGCGATGCCCCGCGCAACGGCTGGGCTTTTGGGCGCGTGCCTGCTTATGGAACCCTCCCCCCTCCCCCCTCGGATTATGTGCCCCCCCCTACCCGCGTGTCAGTACCTGGAGTACCTTAACGCCAAACCCGTGCTCCCTGCTCATATATGCACCGCACATATGCACTCACATCCTGCATAGCCCACGCCCTGTACGGATTCAGCGGGGCTCCGCCCTTTTCCAAGCTTCAAGGAAGCTTTTCCCCTACTTGTCCCGTTGCGGGCCGTTGCAGGCATGTGTAACGAGCAGCCCTGTACGCTGTACTGCTGTGCTGCTGTAACGAGCCGGTGTACGTGTACGGCACGGAACAAAGTTTCGTACTGTTACGCACCACAAGGCAACAGAGAATCGGTCCTTAGCAGATATATATGCACGCAATACGTCCCGCCACGAGGGCCGGGAAACTAGGCGGCACCTACCAGCGACAGGATGATGATGTGACGTTGAGGGCTGCAGGGCCTACTTATTGGAGCACGCGGAGGTCAGCGTGTACACTAATTACGCCCCTTCACAAGATTTAGTGGTGGCGGGTATCAGTTTCCGACTGCTGCCGGGCACGCCCACAGTAGGCGGCGGAGCCGCTGGGGACGATTGCGCGCTTGCCAACTTCCGACCGGGTAGGGCAGAGTTATGGAGGGGCAAGTCAACGCGCGTATGTGTCGTTGCTGTCGTATGTGTGCGATGCTTGGCCGACGCAGCCGGAATGTAAGGCATGGGGACAGACAAGTGCATTTCTTCTTGGCGCTGCAAGTGGCGTGACATGCTTACACCCAAAGATTCGCATCTGAGTCAGCACACTGCTTGCCCAGCGCTGACGCTCGTGCCCAACTCTAAGGCCCAAGCACGTGGGACGGCAGCCGGCGCTCGGCCTGCCTACCCTTTCAAAACGCCCCCGGCCGCACTGCAGATGGCATTCCGCAGGCCTGCCAACTAAGATACGCCCCCTGACGCCTGGCAGCCGGTGTTCGCCCCCCTGCCGAACGCCCGAAGCTGCACGGCTGCTGAACGTCTTACCCAGCCTGCCCCCAATGTCCGGCGGCTGGTGCTTGGCCTGGCCCGCCTGCGCACCCGCCGGCTCCAACTCGGTAGCAGTCGGCCTGCGACTGGCCGCTCCTAGCCTCAGCACCAGCCCGCGGGCAAAGGCCACGCCACCAGCATAAGCACTACCCCCCCCCCCGCCCAAACCCCTAACGCACTATGCGCCCGCAGACCCCTCGCAATGTCCGACCCCGACCGTGGACGAGAGGAACCGCAGACAACAGAACCACAACGCAACGCGTTGTCCTGAGGAGCCCAACGAGGCAGTTCCAGAATACCCAGGCACCACACGCCCGAGGCCTGCCCCATGCCCGCAAAGGGCCGTGACCGCCCTGTACCCCTGAACTGACTGGGTGCAGTGTCTCAGCACCCTCATCTCACACCCTTACCCACATACTCTCGCACGCGCCCGCACGCATTGCTGCGCGCACCTCCTCCTGTTGCCTTCCCGCACCCCCTGTTGCAGGCCGTACCGTCGAACGATGATGCGCGCACACATACATCGTGCGCGTGCTCAGCGCCTGCCGCCTCCTCTATCCTAACAAGCACTCCCATCTTCATTCGTTGGACGGTACGGCCTGCAACAGGGGGTGCGGAAAGGCAACAGGAGGAGGTGCGCGCAGCAATGAAACAGGGGCCGAGCATGGTGGGACGGGAACCTGGACCGCCGGCCGCAAACAGCCAACGCGCGCAGCAAAACATGCGTACAAACGGTTGCGGCATGTAGCAAGCCCGTCTCACACCATCTCGCGCGCAGGCAAGCACACACGGCTTGGCTGCACGCACTGTCGCCAAAGTAGCGACGGGTGATGAGCTGGCGTGAGCACCGTCCGTAACCCACCTTCACTTCATGATGACCTTCATGGCCACAGCGCTCAGCACGCCGACCACCGTGCCGAGCCCCATCATGGTCCTTGCAAACCAGGGGGGTTGCACGGGGACACGGGAGATGTCAGTGGTGAGACGAAGCCGGCGCAGGAGGACGTGTGCAGGCGAAACCGCGTTAGCGGCGCGGGGGGCTAGGGCTTCTCAGGCAAGCTGGCGTGGCAGGAATGCTGCGGTCAGTGAGAATTACGTCCGTCTTGTCAGCGCTGTCGCCGCAAGCATGTTTCAAACAACATCAGGCGCGCCCCTGCTCGGGCTTGTGCAGCGCTCGCGCCCCAAGCCCTCGTACCAGTCGGGCCCTTTCTGGAGGTCCTCTTTGGTGGGAAGCTTGGAGATGTCGGCCTCTAGCTTCGAGATTTTGGACGACATATTGCTCTCCAGGTTGGCGAGGTCATCCTTGGTCGCCACCTTGGCGAGTTGCCCGTTGAGTATAGTCATCATCGCGTTCGCTTGCGCGAACGACAGGAAGGTTTCAGAAGCAGCTATCGCAGTTGGTTCGGGCATACTGCTGTCCTGCATCCTTTTGCGGGCAATGGACGCCCGCGTCGCGGCTAAGTTCGGCAACGACGCTGCCGGCAACGACGCTGCGGGCAAGAACACAGTAGAGCGGGCGTCCATTACCCGCAAATCTGGGCGCTCTACTGTATTGTTGCCCGCAGCGTCGTTGCCGGCAGCGTCGTTGCCCTGGAACTTAGCCGCGACGACCGAGCGGCTAGCGCGCACACAGCGGAAGGGTGCGCGGTAGGGGCGGTTGAAGTTGCACTGGGCGCCGCGGCTCGCACGCCAGGGGCGCGACATGTTGTTATTTATCTACAGTATCAGTGGTCTTGGTGGAGGGACTTGAACAATGCCTACCTCGCTACGGCTATGAATGTGGGCAATGTATACGGCCAAGTATACGGTTGGTATACGGCCAGGTATACGGCACCCCGCGAATGACCTCACCCCGGCACCCCCCTGGCACCCACAATGTTTTCCTGCAACGTTTGATATAACGCAAGGTGCAAACGTTTCAGCCTCCGCTGCTGCGGTGTGGTCAGCTGGCGGGGCTGATGGACCTGGTGTGGGCCAAACTGGACGAGCCGCTCGCGCAGACGGCCCGCCAGGTGTGTGCGTGTGTATGTGTATGTGTTGAAGAGGACGTACGCATACGACGAGCGTAAGCGCTGGAGTGGGAAAGTCGTTGTCTTCGAAGGGGTATGTGTATGTGTATGTGTATGTGTGTTTGGGGGGGGGGGGGATGAGGTTAGACCATGCGTTTCTTCTCCAGTTGCGCTCACCGGCCCCGGCCGCGCTTGTGTAGCGCTTGTCTCGGAGCCGGCGGCGCTGGGGCGCTGCGGCCTCTCCACACGTCCCTGCCCCTGCCTCGGCGCCTGGCCCTTCAATGACTCCGCCCCGCCCACGTGCAAAAAAGAGAACCAGAAACGGGGAAGGCAGCCTCTACGGACATACACACCCGAAGGTGTGATGTTTACAGCAGGGCGCCGAGTACAGGGTATGCATGGCGGGCGAGGTATACGAGCAGACGCCCCCCCCCGGTGTGTTACCGGAATAGTTACCTGACTGTAAGTAGAGGGTCCGGCAAGCGGTCGACGAAGGGGCCAGTCCATCGGCGGCCAGCGGTTACGTGCAGTGCATGTAACCTCGATAGCCCCCCGCCCTACCGCAACTCGCACCGGCGTACCGAGCTTTGCCGCTCTGCGCGGCCTCCTACCCATCCCAACCCGCCCCAACCCCCAGCTGCTCGATTCGTTTGCACTGTTGCTCGAGGTGCTGGCGTGCCAGGAGCAGTGCGCGGGAGGGCAGGGGCAGGGCCAGGGCCAGGGGCAGGGCCAGGCGGAGACAGAGGAGCAGCTGCCCACACTGCAGGATTTAAAGCGCAAGGTGAGGGGAGGCCATTGCGCGACGGCGTGCCCCTGCTCGCGCCCCCCTATGTGCTGTGACGCAACACAAAGCGCGTCGGGCGGACGTCGGCGCTTGGCGCCCATGCGCCCGTGCCTCCTCCGCTGGGCCCACGCACGCACCCGCTCGCCCCGCAGGTCGCCTCGCAGCTGCTGGCTGTGCCGTGGGACCGCAAGGGCCGCTACGCGCCGCTGGGCTGCCTGGCGGAGTGCGGTGCGGCGCTGGCGCTGCTGCGGGACCAGCCCGGCCTGGTGGCGGAGGCGCTGATGGCCATGCAGGTATTTACGGCCAGCGAAACCGCCACCACCACGACCCACCTACGCCCCGCTGCTGGAGGCATGGCGGCCCCGCGCGGTGGGCCGGCGGTGGCGGCGACTGCCCACCCCGTCTTGCGCGACCCACATTCCAAGCTGTCCTCTGCTGCTCGCCTTCTCCTGCGCCCATACCTCTCCGCGGTTACTCCTGTCCACCCTCCTGCCCCACTCAGAGCGACACCACCGCCTCCGCCGCCTTGTCGCCGCTGCGCGTTCTGAAGCCGCCGTCGACCCGCAGCTTGCGGCAGCGGCGGCCGCCGGCGCCCCCGCTGCCTCTGCCGGCGGCGGCGCCGCCTCCGCCCCTTGCGCCAACCCCTGGGTGGCGCTATGGGGCGCCCTGTACAGCGGAAACGAGAAGCTGCTGTCGTACTTTCCGTACACGCGCTGCCTGTCGTACTGGGCCTGGAGCCGTCGGCGGCGCTGAACCTCATCCGCACGGTGCTGGCGGACTCGTCCCCCGAGCCGGTGCCGCGGGTGGCGGCGCTGGTCGCCGCACTCAAGGTATGGCAGAGGTGTACGGCACCCCCGGCTGCTCCTGTGGGGTGCACCGTGCGGCCCCCCTCCGCATTCCCGCCCTCACAACAACGCCATGCCCTCTGGCCTGTGTGCTCCCCCGCCTTGCTCACACGCCGCTCCGCCGCCCCTTCCCCATGTTCATGCGCACAACCCGCCGTGCTCGCGTGGCGCTGACGGGTTGCTGTCATCTGCTCTTCCCGGCTCGTCTCCTGCTGACCCCGCCCCGCCCCCACCCCCTACACACATTCGCCCCGCAGGCCGCCCGCGGCATGGGCCTGAGGGGGGTGAGCGACCTGGACTCGCTGGTGGCGGGCCGCTCCCGGCTGGCGGTGGACCCCGAGGCACTGCTGGGGGCGGCGGTGGGGCACGCCAGCGAGGCGGTGCGGCTGGACGCGCTGGAGCTGGCGTGCGTGGCCTTCAAGACCAGCGACCCGCCGGGTCGGTTGGGCGGGCGGGAGGGGCCAGGCGGGCGGGAGGCAGGGCGGAAGGCAGGGCGGAGGCAGGCACCGCGAATACGGTGGCGTTGCTGCTGGCCGGGGGCAGTGGACAGCTGGGACAAGCTGAGGCAGGTGCGGCACACACACACGACCCAATCCCCATCCCCATGCCCCCCGAGCCTTCGTTTGGCTTCACGGCCGGGCCCGGGCCTGGGGCTGGTGCCGTGCGTGTTCTGACGCCGCTGTCGGCCCCAGCGCCAAGTGCCTCGCGCCGCTGGGCCGGCCGGCGACGACGGCACGAGCAGCGACGAATGCCGTTTCGCCCCCGCTTGGCGAGCCAGCGAATAGCTAGGGAACGGAATGCGCCCGTCCAACCTTTTCTCCTGCAAACACCAATGCGTCGCAACCTACCTTAAATGCGGTCGCAGCACTGTCCCGCTGACACCGCTGACACCGCTCGCTGCTCCCCCACCCGCTGACTCCATCGCGGCCTGCCGGCAGCTGCTTGACTGCGGTCCCCGTTACAGGCTTATCAGGGACATCCACTGACTTCCGCTGCCCCCGCAGGTGTCCCTGGTCCTCGCCACTCTGGTGCGACACCTGCCGCTCCCCGCCACGGCAGCCGAGTCTCCGGCACAGGACCCCGCCATCATCGGCGCCGCCGCCGGCACCGCCGCGCCGCCGCCGCTGCTGAGCTGCGGCCAGCTGCGGCGCGTGGGCCGGCTGCTGCTGCGGCTGCTGTTCGACATGAAGCGCAACGGCGCGGTGGAGAAGACCTCGCCGGCGCTGGGCGTGGTGGCGGAGCGGCTGCTGCGGGCGCCGCTGGCGGAGCTGAACGCCGTGCCGCGGCCCTGGCTCGAGGTGCGGACGGCCGCAGTTGGCATCGCCGCCGGCGCCGCCTGCGTGCGGGGCTGCGCCCCGCTCCGTGTGTCCGCCCTGGGCCTGGGTCCTTTCACGGGAGGCGTTCAGGATTGCGAGAGACGGAGGGCGGGGGCCGCGGGGAGACCTTTGGGGGAAGGGGGTCTCGGTTGAGCGCCGTGGCCGCTCGCGTCAATCGTGTAAGGAATAGAGGCAGCCTTGCGCTGCGGTGGTTGCAGTAGAGGTTGCAGCGGCATTGCGGCCCGGGGGCCGCTTTGTGCGGCCGCCGTGCGCCCCCCTGGAGCGCTGGCCGCCGGTTTTCGGCGGCCCCATGCTGGCGGCTGCTACGCAGCGGATCGCCGGCACCCGCACAGGGAGCTGGCAGGACGACTGCTAGGTTTGTGGCTTGGCCGCCGGCCCGCTGGAACCTGCCTCGAGCATCGCTGGAGCCTCGCTGGAGGCAAGATTGATACACATCTCCTGCTTTACGCGTTTTACTAAAACCCCCCCGTGTGCAAGGCGCATGCTGTCAGACAGTGCTGCAGGGGGAGAAGGCGCAGCCCGAACAGGCCGGCCGGCTGGCCGGCCGTGAGGACTCCCCGCGCGCCCTGCTCCGCCTGGATGCTCCCTGCCGCCGTGGCGCCGACGCGGACTCAGCGCCTTACCTCCCCCCACACACACAGGCACCACTATGCGGTACCCAGCTCCAACCGCCGCCCCCACTCAGCCCCACCCGCCATCCGCCCCCCCCCGCCGGCCGTCCCGCCGCCCCCCAGGCCTGCATCCGCCGCATCCTGGCGCCCGGCCAGTCCCGGGACGACATCATCCGCCGCTCCGCCGGCCTGCCCTTTGCGCTGGGCGCGCTGTTCCGCTCCGAGCCCAGCAACGCTCCCGAGCAGCTGCTGCCGCGGGGCATGGCAGCGCTGCTCTCCACCGCCGCCGCCGCCACCTGCCCTGGCCTTACGCGCGACGGCGAGGAGGGCGGCGCCGCCGGCGGCGATGTGGATGGCGCCGCCGGCGAGGTGGCGGCGGAGGCGGAGGGCGCGGAGGCGGCGGTTGTTGTGGTGGTTGACGGCGTGCGCGTGCGGCAGGTGTGGCCGGTGGTGCACGCCTTCAGCTGCCTGCACCACGCCTTCAACGACAGGAACCTCGCGGTGGACACGTCCGGGTACTTTGCGCCCGCCATCCAGGTGAGGGAGACAGGCCGACCCGCGGGTCGCTGCGCGGGTCGCTCACAGCGCACCGCTCACTGCGGCCGATCGGGGCGGGGCCCTGTGGGCGCAGGGCTGCCCCGGCGGGTGGGTCGTCGCATGTGCTACGGTATCCCGGAGGGGGGGCAAGCAAGCGGAGCTGCGGGGAGGGGGCGAGCAGCGGGGCCCCTGCAGTACAGTGCAGTTCTGCCGTCGGCCCGTACCGCCGAAGCACGGGAGGGCAAGCCTGCGTGCCACCACCTAGCGCCACCACGGGAGGGCAAGCCTGCGTGCCACCACCTGCGTCTACGCCCGTCAGTCCGAACGGCCCCCGCCATATGCTCCTGCGACCGGCGCCCTTACCTCGCCCCGCCCTCCGCCCCCCACCCGGCCCTCCGCTGCCACCAGGCCTGCCTCCGCGCGTTGCGCTCCCCCGCCTGGGAGATACGCAACAGGGCCATGCTATGCTTCATGGCCCTCACGGCGCGGGTGCTCGGCATCAAGAACGAGAGCAGCGGGGAGTCGAGCCGCAAGGCCGGTTTCGGGTGGGGCTGAGGCGGAGGAGGGGGGGAGGAGGGGCGGAGGAGAGGCGGTGGACGGGCGGGGCGGGACCGGCGCGGGAAGTTCAAGGTGCCGGGGGCTGGAGAGGTGGGGCATGCGTTATAGGTGCGGCGAGGTCGCACGGCTCGTCCAGACGCGGCCCCGACACAGTGGCTCTCACGGCCGCCGTGTGCCCTCTGCCCTTCCCCCTTTCCCCCCTGCGCAGGCACGTAGTCTTTCGCGCGCTACCCCGCGCTCCACTGCTTCCTGCTGCAGCAGCTCCGGGAGGCGGCGGCCGAGCTGGCCGCCGCCAGCGCCGCCGGGCCCGCCGCCGCCTCGCTTGCCAGCCCGCACCCGGGGCTGTACCCGGTCTTGATCATCTTGTCGCGCCTCAAGCCCTCCCACATCCGGAACGACTCCGCCGGCGCCGCCGCCGCGACGGCAGCGGCTGACGGCGACGCCGCCGACAGCGCCGAGGCGGCGGCGGAACCTGAGACGGAGGAAGGGCAGCTGGGCAAGGCGGACGCTGCCGGGGGTGGCGCCGCCGACGCGGAAGCTGGCGGTGGCGCGGGCGCGGCGTCCTCGAAGTTTGTGGGCGCGCTTACGCCCGTGGCCTTCACGCCCCTGGTTCGCAGCTGCGCCACCGCCGCGCCGCTGGCGGTGCGCCGCCTGGCGGCGCGCGCGCTGGTGCCGCTGGTGGACGTGCCGCCGCTGCTGCGGCAGCTGCTGGCGGCGGTGCCGGCGGCCCCGACCGCCGGCGCCGCCACCGCCGCCGCTGCCGGCGCGTACGTCCGCCTCGGCGGCGGCGTCAACAGCAACGCGCTCCACGGCTCGTTGCTGCATGCGGCGGCGCTCATGGGCAGCTTGGGGCCCGACGCCGCCCGCGCCGGCGCCGGCGCCGCCGGCAACTCGGCACCTGGCGGCGCCGCCGGCGAGGACGTTCTCGCGGAGGCGCTGCCGCAGCTGGCGCATAGCGCTGGGATGGCCGACCCACAGCACGGCTGCAGCGCACTGGGATGCGGCCTGCTGGCGGCGGCGGCAGCGGCGCTGCGGCGGCTGCCGCCCAGCCGCTGCGTTGAGTTGCATGGCAGCGTCGCCGAGCTGGCGGCGGCGTGCCGCGCCGCCGTCGGGCACCTCCCGCAGCCAGCAGAGCCGGCGGCAGCGACGGTGGCGGTTGGCGGCTCGGCGCAACTGTTTGTGACTGACTTCCCTGCCCCCATGCGGTGCCAGCTGGAGAAGCAGGCGGCGCAGCTGTGAGTAGGTCTGGTGTTGCAGTGCCAGGCCTTTAGGTGAGGGATGGGCAGAGGCCCGTAGCTCACGGCAGCGTTGCTGATACGTCTGTGGAGTGGGCGGACTGGGTGGCAGGCGGGCATGAAGAAGTCCCTGGGGGCGGGCGGATCGTTACCCGCCGGCTTGCGCCAGGGACGCGATGTGCGGAGCGTCACCGCCTCGCGGCTTGTGTTGCACTGAAACGCATACGCATACGCATACGAGCGAAGATGCATAGGGCGAAGGCGGCATGCGCGTCGTCTAGCCGTGGGTTGCGCATATCCTCCTTCGTATCTCACAGTGCACGGCTGCCACTCGTCATATTACCCAGGGCACCCATGAAAGAGAAACCCTCTCGATACACACCTCGCAGGTCCGCCGCCGGCTGGTTTCTTCGTGGAGGGGCTGCTGCACCGCCTCCGCTGCTGCCTCGCCTCGCCGCTGTACGACACCCGCGCCACCGGCCTCAAGGGCTTCGTACGCTACCTGGCAGCGCTCGACGCCGCCGTCACCGCCGCCGGTGCCGCGGCGGCATCACCCGCTGGCGGCTCCCCCACCGCCGCCGCCGCGGCGGCGGCCGTGGCTGCCGCCGCTGCGCACGCCGACGGCGGCACCGACGCGGGGGGCAAGCTGGCGCAGCTGGTTTCGGCGCTGGTGGAGCGGCAGGAACTGCTGGGCCGTCTGGTTTCGGAGGCCATGGCGCTCCTGTGGGAGGCGGTTGCTTCGGAGCCCATCCACAAGGTGGCACGGCGGGCGCTGAAAGCCCTCGGGCTACTGCACGCCATCTCCACGACGGTCGCGGCCGCGGCAACAGCGGCCGAATCCACTGGCGCTGATGCCGCCGTCGGCGGCGCTGCAGCTCAGTCTATGGACCCCATTACATGCGAGCTGCAGGTGCCCGGCACCTGGTGCCCGGTGCAGGTGCCCGGCACGGCTGCCGCCGCCGCTGGCGACGGCTTGCTGGGGCAGCACCCGCCCGGGTGCCTCTGCTGTGCCGACCCGCGGGTCGGTGCCAACGGCGGCCCCGGCGGCGGGCTTCAGCACGCGCTCCAGCACGTTGCCCTGGTGCAGCGGCTGCTGGCGGGCTGCAGGGAGCTGGAGGCGCGCTGCGAGGCGCTGCGCTGTCTGGGGCGCGCACTGGGCGGCGCGGCGGTGGCGGCAGCGGAGGGCGGCGGCGCCACTGGTGCAGTCGCGCCCGCGGACACGCTGGTGAGCGCCTACCAGTCACTGGTGGAGGCTGTGGCGGCGGCGGCGCAGCCATGGCGGCCGGAGGACTGGCGGCTGGCGGCGGCAGAGGCCCTGGCGGCGTCGCAGCTGCTGCAGGCAGCGGCGGCGGCGGCGGCCGGGCCGCAGGCTGGCGGTGGCGGCGGCGCTGCGACGGAGGCCGGTGGCGACGGGGCGCTGGTGGTGCTGGCAATGCGTGCGTGGCGCTGCGTGGTGATGCTCCTAGAGGTAAGGGTTGGTTCGGGCCCTGGCAGGTAGTCAGGCCGTACACGCGTCGGATAAGGAGTTGGGCGGGCCAATCGACAGGGCCGGGGCGCTGATACGGGCAGCTCTGCACGCGGTGGCCAATCCAAAGTGGCTCCGACGGGGTCGCAACGCACCCGCGCTGGAGTGTGAGAGCGGTATCACTAGTCGGCGGGGCGGTCACGGTTACAGTGCTCCCGTGCATGCGCATGCGTACGTGTGCGACGGCCCCGCAGGACGAAGACCACGGCGGCAGTGAGTACGGCGAGGGCGACGAGTGCGGCAGCGAGCCGTCCGCCGGCCCCCGCGCGGGAGCCGCTGCCGCCGGCGTCGCTTTCGCCGTTGCCGCCGACGACGTCACGGCGACGGCGGCGGCGGTGTGCAGCCGGCGGCCACTGTACGTGGAGGCGGTCATCCGGCGGCTGTGTCCCTGGCTCGTGGCGCAGTACGGCGGCGCCGCCGCCGACTTGGCAGCGCGGGACGCCCTGGCGGCGTTGCTGAAGGAGCTGGTGGCTGGCGCCGACGGCGGGGCTGTACCCGAGGTCGTGAGTAGCACGGTACGCCAGAAGCCACTGGGTGTCATGCGCGCATTATGCCAGATACCACCTGCCTTGCCATGCGGAGCTCCCGCCGCGAAGCAGCTTGGGGGGGGGGGGGCGACGTCCCCTGGGATTGGGTGTGGTCTGCGTCCGTCTGTCCGTTCGTGCGTCCGGACCAAACTGCATCCCAGGCCCAACCAAGCATACCAGCATCGACCTCTAACCATTCCCTGTACGTTTCTAGAATATGGTGGCCGTTCGTTGCGTTTTGGTGATGGTTAGTACCTGGAGTACCTCACCGGCAAACACGTGCTCCCTGCTCATATATGCACCGCACATATGCGATTACATCCTGCATAGCCCACGCCCTGTACGGATTTAGCGGGGCTCCGCCCTTTTCCAAGCTTCAAGGAAGCTTTTCCCCTACTTGTCCCGTTGCGGGCCGTTGCAGGCATGTGTAACGAGCAGCCCTCGACGTGTACGGCACGAAACAAAGTTTCGTACACTGTTACGCAGCACAAGTTACGAACAATAAGGCATCAGACAATCGGTCCTTAGCAGATATAGTTATGCATGCAAGACGTCCCGCCACGAGGGCCGGGAAACTAGGCGGCACCTACCAGCAACAGGATGATGATGAGACGTTGAGGGCTGCAGGGCCTTCTTCTTGCAGCACGCGGAGGTCAGCGTGTACACTAATTACGCCCCTTCACAAGATTATTTAGTGGTGGCGGGTATCAGTTTCCGAACGCACGCCCACAGTAGGCGTGCGTATGTGTCGTTGCTGTCGTATGTGTGCGATGCTTGGCCGACGCAGCCGGAATGTAAGGCATAGGGACAGACAAGTGCATTTCTTCTTGGCGCAGCAAGTGGCGTGACATGCTTACACCCAAAGATTCGCATCTGAGTCAACACACTGCTTGCCCAGAGCTGACGCTCGTGCCCAACTCTAAGGCCCAAGCACGTGGGACGGCAGCCGGCGCTCGGCCTGCCTACCCCTTCAAAACGCCCCCGGCCGCACTGCAGATGGCAGGCCTGCCAACTAAGATACGTCCCCTGACGCCTGGCAGCCGGTGTTCGCCCCCCCTGCCGAACGCCCGAAGCTGCACAGCTGCTGAACGTCTGACCCAGCCTGCCCCCAATGTCCGGCGCGCGGCTGGTATTTGGCCTGGCCCGCCCGCGCATCCGCCGGTGGCCGCTCCTAACCTCAGCACTAGCCCTCGGGCAAAGGCCACGCCACCAGCCCCTAACGCCCTACGCGCCCAGAGACAGCGCAGACCCCCCGCCTGATCGTGCTGGGGTGATTGTGGGTTAGGAGGAAACCCGAAACGATTTGACGGCTGCTTGTGTGGTCTTGGGATGACGATGGTTGGGCTGTGCCGAGGTGCTAGCAAGCACGTATGGGCACTGATGTAACACTCCTTTTTTTTTAAATGTCCGACCCCGACCGTAAACGAGAGGAACCGCAGAAAACAAAACCACAACGCAACGCGTTGTCCTGAGGAGCCCAACGAGGCAGTTCCAGAACACCCAGGCACCACACGCCCGAGGCCTGCCCCATGCCCGCAAAGGGCCGTGACCGCCCTTTACCCCTGAACTGACTGGGTGCAGTGTCTCAGCACCCTCATCTCATGCCCTCACCCACATACTCTCGCGCGGGCGCGCACACATACACTGTGCGCGTGCTCAGCCCCTGCCGCCTCCTCTATCCCAACAAGCACTCCCATCTTCATTCGTTGGACGGTACGGCCTGCAACAGGGGGTGCGGGAAGGCAACAGGAGGAGGTGCGCGCAGCAATGAAACAGGGGCCGAGCATGGTGGGGCGGGAACCTGGACCGCCCGCCGCCAACGCGCGCAGCAAAACAAGCGTACAAACGGTTGCGACATGTAGCAAGCCCGTCTCACACCATCTCGCGCGCAGGCAAGCACACACGGCTTGGCTGCACGCACTGTCGCCAAAGTAGCGACGGGTGATGAGCTGGCGTGAGCACCGTCCGTAACCCACCTTCACTTCATGATGACCTTCATGGCCACAGCGCTCAGCACGCCGACCACCGTGCCGAGCCCCATCATGGTCCTTGCAGACAGACAGACTGACAGACTTCGTTACAGTACCCCCGACGCTGGGGGACCCGGCCTGCCACCGGGGACCCGGCCTGCCACTTACTGCGAAAGTACGGGCAGCAAGGCAGCACCAGCAGACAAACCAAGCAA